>RJWM01008708.1:0-71582 GCA_004363535.1 Dasyprocta punctata
CCTGCTTAGTGGTTTCCTTTTGTTGTTGTTCTTAAGATTGTGGTTATCTTTGTCTCTTTCTAGAGTGTCTTTCAGTACTCTTTGTAGTGTTGGTTTGGTGGCCATAAATTTCTTCAGTTGTTCTTTGTCATGAAAGTATCTTATTTCTCCATCAATTTTTAAGGATAGTTTTGCAGGGTACATCAATCTGGGTTGAAAGGTATTTTCTTTCAGGATTTGAAATACTTCACTCCAAGCTCTTCCTGACTTAAAGGTTTGTGTTGAGAAGTCTGCCATGATTCTGATAGGCTTTCCTTTATAAGTGATCTGTTTCTTTTCTCTGACAGCTTTTAGTATTTTGTTCTTGTGCTGTATTTCTGATACCCTTATTATTATATGTCTGGGTGAGGATTTCTTTTGGTTGTGGTTAATTGGTGTTCTGTATGCCTCAGTTACCTGTATTTCAGAATCTCTTTCCATGTTTGGAAAGTTTTCTGCTATTATTTCTGTGAATAGTCTTTGCAGGTCATTAGTATTGACCCCTGCTTTTTCATTTATGCCTATTAATCTTATGTTATTTTCTTGGCTTCGTCTTGCAGCTGTTGAATTGTTGTTTCTTGGTTCCTTACTATTTTTAGGAGATTCTTTTCTTTCATGGCCATGATCTCCCATACTGTCTTCAAGATCTGCGATTCTATCTTCAGCTTCATTTAAGTGGTTTTTCAAACTTTCCATGGAGTTTTTCATTTCCTGCATTTCCCTTTGCATCTGTTTCATGCATTCTGTTTGTGTCTTACATTGTTCATTTAAGGTTTCAATCATTTCCTTAAGTTCTTCTATGTTTTTATCTTGCTCTTCTTTAGATACACACAACATTTCTTTAATAATGATTCTCATTTCATTTTTTAGCTGAGAGAATATTTCTGATTTGAATTTCTCTATAGCTTCATCAAGCTGTTTCTTTATTGCATTTTCTATCATTTCAGAAAGTCCATTTGTGTGACTCCCACTGTCCTCCATTTCAGTGTCTCTTGGGTTTGTTCTTTGTGGGCTGGGGGAGAGAGACTGCCTCTTGGTCTTTCGTTTTGTCATTTTCTTCTGGAATCTATGTAGCTCTGTGTCCTGTGAGGCTGGCCAGTGTTTCCCTGAGGTTTGTGCTGATTCTTGTGGCGCACAGGATCGCGGGACCCGGTAGGCTGGGTCCCATGGGCAACAAGGGAGGGCGGCCTCCCAGGGCATGCGGGTGGAGCCTCCACCTTAACTGGGTGGGGTCCAAGGCCTCCTGGTCCCAGGGAGCTAGGTGGGGAACCCCGAGTGGCGCCGACCCGACCCTGGTTCTGTCCGCAAGTTCAGCACAACAATTATGCCTGCGGGGCAAGCCTGGGCAGGTCCCAGGCCTACAGTGTCGGAAGCTACCCTTCTAGCGGGGATCTGTGCACGAGCTCTGGGATGGTGCACGCACAAGCCGCTCTGCTGAAGAATGGAGCTCACGTGGGTTCTGCACTCTGGTGAGGGGCGGGGCCCTAGCTCTCCAGGTCCCTGCAGCTATGTTGGTCAGTCCCTGGTGAGCAGCTCTGGGATCCTGGCCTGATCTTGGCTGAGCTGTGTACCTCTGTGTCCTGTGAGGCTGGCCGGCGTTCCCCTGAGGTTCGCGCTGATTCTTGCGGCGCACAGGATCACAGGACCTGGTGGGCTGGGTCTCGTGTGCAGCAAGGGAGGGCGGCCTCCCAGGGTGTGTGGGTGAAGCCTCAGCCTTAACTGGGTGGGGGCCAAGGCCTCCCGGTCCCAGGGAGCTAGGGTACCCCTAGTGATGCCGACCCGACCCTGGTTCTGTCCACAAGTTCAGCACAACAGCTGTATCTACGATTTTAATCTTTTAAAATTTGAAACTGTAAAGCAAATACTGTGAATGTGGTTAGCATGAAAGAGATAGTTATTAAACCAAATTTCCTTACAAAAATGAGCCTTAGCTTTAGAAAACGCTTGTTATCGTCACCGTTTTGTAGCTACTAGCTATTTTAAGGCTCAGTTTAGGTGAAGCATAACAAACGTTTGTGTATTAAATCTATTTCATAGCTGCTAGTGCTTTTAGACTTATTAAACATAATCTTTTCCAATCCTTTTGGAATATATGAATGATATGGAGAGAAGGCAGATTTCACCTTCTGAAAGTTTACCACAATATTCCATGTAATTATAACAGGTTTGAATAAACCCATTTCTAGACATTAATTGCTGAGTCTTCTTATATGGACTACCAGTCAGTAAAGAAACTAATGCAAGAAGCTAACAAAATCAGTTAAGACATATGAATGCTTGTGTTGATTTCTAGTAAACAGTTGAATTGACTTGATTTTGTTCTTTAGTTGGGCCTCAAATTCTTTGGAAATATATGAATATAAATTTCAGTATTCTGAAGTGAGAGCTCTTTTACAGGTTATTGATTGTTCATTAGTCCAAATTTTCATGCTTTGACATATATTTCCAAATGTTGCAACATCCTTTGGATTCATAGCAACAGATGGCATGAGTTTAGAATCTTAAGTTGTATCGCAATTATTAGCTTAAGAAATAGGAAGGTACCAGAATTTTTGTATTCTATGTGAAAATGTCTAAAGTTGCTAAGTAAATAAGTGTTTAAACAGGGCTATTATCTGGATGCCAGACATCCCCCAAAGGCCTACCTGTTTAAGACCTGATGATGGAACCTTTAGGAGGTAGAACTTCCTGGGAGGTTCTTAAGTCATGAGGGGTTATGGCCTTGAAGGGGATTGTGGAACCTTTCACTTTCTCTGCCTTTTTTGCTTTCTTGCCATTAGGTAAGAGCTTGTTCCATTCTCTCCCAGCCATTCTAGTCCAGGATCTCCAATAGAGATCTTAAAAGCAATGAATCTGCCAGATCATAGACAGGCATTTCCAAAACCATGAACCAGAATTAACCTATGCTTTTTGATTTAGCTATCTCAGATATTTTATTATAGTGAAAGAAAGCTAGTTAATGTAAACAAATGGATAAAGTCCGTTTATTAATTTTTTTTGTTTTCATCGAGTTGTGACTAAAAACTCATAGCAAATTAGTAGATAACATAAAAGTTTTCATTTTAAAAATCAAATCGTGAACTTTAAATTAAGCCAAATTTTGTTCCACTACAGCATGTCACTTTTTCTAGTGACCCAGCCTTAAAGTTCCAGAAACAATAACCTCTAGTATATTATAAAAGCATATTTTATGTATTTCAAGTAGTTTAGGACAAAGAAAAAGTAGTAATGTTTACCCTCACTTTTTAATAATAAAATAGAAAAATAAGTGCATCTTAGTTAAGTCCTCATAATAATGGATGGAAGCCTGACACTATTAGTTGCCTTTGTTCAGACCTTTTTAATGTATTTTTTAAGTTGAATTTACAGATAATTCCGTTAAAATATTAAAGTGCTTATTTAGTCATTGGACTCAATTGGACATTAATTTTAATTTAATTTTTAGAAGTGAATTTATAGCTATTATATCTCTCATTCATTGCATATGTCACAACTTCAATTAAGTTATTTATGAGCTTTAAAATGTCTTTAAAACAAACTATTAACTACACTTATCAACAGAAAGAGAAAAACAGTCCAGTTGTATAATTCCAGTGTACCTTTTATTTCCAGCCCAGCAAAATGGAAATACCAAGCAAGCTGGAATAAAAAGGTGAATTTTCCTTTTCCTTCTAAGAATAACAACAGTGACCAGCCTCACTTTTCTCATTACTCAGAAGCTGTTACTATAAAACAGTAGTGTGTTGGACTCATTTTACGATTGCATTAGAACTGAAAAACTTCTAGAGAAAAGGGCACATAGGATGATTTTGTGACATGTATATCCATAATTGTGTGTATTTTAGGTAATATCAACAAGCATTTATTTGGATGACTATTCTACAGAGGATAGCATTCAAGAACAGGGAAAAGAAAGTGTATGGAAAATGCCAGAAAATAATACAGTGTGTAGTATGTTCTAAGAGCCATGTAGGCTTACAGGCAGTAAGTACTAGAATTACAGCCAGTGACTAGGGCTGAAGAAAATAAATTTATTCTCTGGTGTGTGTTAAGCATTTATTTTGCATGAACAAATAGAGTGTACCCCCCAAATTTACTTCGTTATCTTACTTTTTAGGATAGTACACCATTCAAAGTGAAAATCAGGGTTATTAAGGATATTTTTGTTTTCTTTATCAATCTGTCCTCACATTTGGTGTAAACTTGGTGTTCTTCTATGGTTACATATGTCACTGTTTGCATAAAGGTTATTAATTAGGTTTGTATTAAGTTCTAATGCCATAAGAATGAACTATTTGTAGAGTTCTTATGAATTCTACTTTGGTGCCACTCATCATGATTTACAGAAATACCAAGTGTTTTAAAACAAGCAGAGTATATGATTAATGCAGGGTTCCCTAAAACATGTTCTGTGGAATGTCAGTGACAAAAGATGTACATCGTGTTTTATTTTTCTAAAAAGCTTTATGGTTAAATTTGGGGAATGCTAAGGTAAATAAAATAAAAAAGGACTTTGCAGGACTTCTTGGAACCTTCAACATGCTTTATTTTAAAATTTATATTGACATAGTTTAACTAATGAAGCCTTTGAGCAATGTCTCTGTGACATTATTTTAGAGCATTTTAGCCTGATACTTAAACAGAAAAGCTCTGGAACTAGACAACCTAGCAGGTCATTTTACCTCTTTGAGTACTGGGGTTCTCACTTGTACAAAAGCCCATGCTCTATTTTTAAAATACGTTCCTGTAGTACAAACATCAAATAATACAAAAAGATGAAAATTCACAGCTCTGTCTCTGTCCGAATCTTCTTACCACCACATGTTCCCCATTGTTATAGAGTGGTCAGTCCTGTGTCCCTCCACAACCTCATATAATTGGCATGGACAGGGCTGAGTCTGGCATTCGTGATTGGTTTGTTGTCTAGTGCTGGGATTGGTGATGTGAGTGCTGCACTCGCCCAGGGGTGGAGCCGACATACTGTGTAAGAGCAGGAGGAAGGCGTGTCTTCCCTCTCTTGCCCTCTCTCTCTTGCTGGGTTCTTGTGCCTTGCTGTTAGGTGACTGCCATGAATGGCCACCCTGCCAAGCCACGCTGCCTTAGAGCCAACCCCAAGAACTGTAAGAAATAAACCTTTTGATCCCTAATTTTGTGTGTCAGGTATTCTGTCTCAGCAAGGAGTGAAAAGTAACCAAGACACACATATTTTTATTAGACTAACTGTCCTTCCAATTCTTTTATGCAGATTCAGATACATAAAGATACACGTTCTTAGTTTCTCCTGAAAGTGAAGTTAGACATCGAAGTATTATAAATGAAAAAATCAATAGATAAAGTTTGTGTTCCAGAAGACCCTGTTATAATGAAAAACAAACTGTAAATTATATCTAAAATTTATAAAGACATTATATATTCAACATTAAAAAACAGTCTAATCATGAAATACACAAAGAATACTAACATTTCACTACAGGAGATAACAGATGGCAAATAAAGTCATAAAATATGTTCAACATTAACCTGTAGAAAATGCAAATTAAACCACTGAAATATTATGTACCTGCTAGAACTGCTAAATAAAAAATATGAACATATCAAATGTTTATGAGGATATGGAGAAATTGGGTCTCTCAGTGGCAAAAATGTAAAATCGCATGACTCTGGAAAATATTTTGGCAGTTTCTTGTAAAACTGATCATACTTTTACCATATGACTGAGCAGTTGTACTCTTTGGCATTCTAAAGAAATAAAAATCACATTTCACATAAAATCTGTACAAAAACTGTTCACAGTAGATTTAATACAGAAAAATACTGGAAATAACTCATCTCCAGTCTAAATCTTACCTTATGGGTGAATAGTTCACAGTCTCTGTTGCAGTTTACTTAGGTGTAGAAATGTATAACTTGTCTCCAAAATGGGGGCAGCAATCCATCCATTCCCACACTTAGTTGAATAGAATCTGATACATCCATACACTACACTTAGCAATAGCTAGGAGTGAACTAACAGTATATGGCAGCAACTTGGATAGACCTCAAAGAACCCTTGTTTAGTGAAAAAATGTCAAAATGTATGATAGTATTTAACATTCTCAAAATAATAGAAATTTAGAAATGGAGCACAGAATAGTGGTTGATAGGGGACAGAGACTGGGAGTAGGGCAGGGGCTGCTGGTAGAAGAAAACAGAAATACGAAGTGTAGCACAAATGAATTCTTCAACAATGAAGGGACAGTTCTCTATCTTGATTGTTACATGAAAGTATACATGGTATAAAATTGATAGAAGTGTGGCACATGCATATATGAATACAAGCTAAAAATGAAAAGATCTGTAGTCCTCTCTTGCCCTCTCTTTCTTGCTGGGTTCTTGTGCTTTGTTGTTAGGTGACAGCATATTACTGTTAAAAAGTTAACAGTAATATGCTGTTACTAATTTCTTGGTTTTGATATTAAACTCAATTTATCATTATATGTTGTGATCTCTATGTGATATACTATAGCATTTTTATATTACTATTTAGGGAAGTTGATTGATGGTTACATGAGACACTTTGTACTCTTTATATCTGTGGTCTATAGTTATTTCAAAACAAAACTTTTTAAAAGCACTTAGGATGGTAGGAATTACTTTCACCATCTTGGAGACAAGTATCAGTAAGTGAGTGAATGATGGTGCAGAAACTGAAAACTTAGAATCCAGGAGCCAGAATTGAGAATCCTGATCTTAAATGATGTGCTCACATTCTGTTGTGAAAACAGGGAGAGGAACTCGCTCCAGATACTGGTTGGCAAGAAAAATTAAGGCCCCGTGTCCATTAGCTGTATTACTGTAGCCTGTCTGTGGAGTGGAGAGCCTACTAGACAGCATAACTAATGGCAAAAATTAAAGGGCAACCTGGTCGAAGATTCAATCTCAGAGCAAGGCCAAATTGAACAAAGGAAGTGGCAACTTGGGGATCAGGCAGAGTGGAGAAGTGTAGGCCACAAATAATCTCAGCATGAAGAGTGTTAATCTGGCCAGTCATGGTGGCGCACGCCTTTAATCCCAGCACTCCGGAGGCTGAGGTAGGAGGAGCGTTGTGAGTTTGAGGCCGGCTTGGGCTACAATGCAAGTGTAAGGCCGGCCTGAGCTACGTACTGCGACCCTGCCTCATACAACCAGGGCTGGGAGTTTGGCTCAGTGGCTTAAGTGCCTGTCTGGCAGGCGTGAGGTTGTGAGTTCAATCCCTGGTGCCCCCCCCCCCCAAAATGTTAACCAGTGGATCCATGTTTGTCAGTGTGTTTTATTACAAAGTCCTACTGTGTGGCCTTCAGAGGAAAATAAATTTAAAAACTCTCAAAAGATCTCTGGAATCAGGATTGATCCAAGCTCACAGAAGATATGGTAATGGGCTAGGGAACTACACAGTGGAAATCAAGCAAGGGTCAAAGCACAGCGAGGAAATAAACTCTTTTCTTTTCCCAAGACATCCTAAATTTTACCTCCTATCCTTTACTATTACATGTCTTGTGAATGTTTTCAATTAAGAAATGACTGAAAAGTACTATACTTCTTTTTATAGAACCAAGATACTGATTTGCTAAGAAATGTAAGGTTATACTTAGATGGAATGAAACCACATACGGTGACTGAAGTCATTCTATTTCTTTGTGTCAGAAAATACACTGAGTGGTACTAGTGCTTTATGGTCACTGTCCTTGCTTTTTATTTAGAGAAAAAAGAAGACCTTTCAAAATAATTCCCATGTAAGGCTTCAAAAAAGCTATACCAATACTTCAAGTTTTGTAGCTTAAAGTTTTCCTCCCCAAGTGACTCTCTTGTTCCAAGGTAGTACAAAAGTAAACTGTTTTTGTTTCCTGCTCCCAAGATACTGGGACTAGTCCATTAGGTTGAATTAGTGTTTGCAAGCATGTGAGTGCCCTTGCCTAATTATGAATGATCATGTAAGTGTTGATTGTTTTATTCGGAGTCCCTTCCTTCTCCCCGTTCCATGAGAAGTGTTTTTCACACAACTAGCTCCGTGCCCCTTCACTTGCCTGACTCTGTGCTGTTTATGCCTCTACACAACTGTGACTCAAATGCCTATTCCTGTTTGGATGTTGGAAATGTCAGATTTGGGGCCTACACTGTGCACCGGAGAGATACCAGTAAGAAGCTTGTCTGCCAAAGGCAGACAAGGGCAAACACTTACTACACATATCCTTCTTACTCTGTGGAGAAGAGGGAGGAGAAGGAGAGAATTCATAAACAGGCCCAGGTTGAAAATGGGAATGTTTTTGTTCCATCACCCCCACCACTGAATGATTAAAGCAATTTATTCTGTTCCCCACAAGCACCCTGGTGCAGTTTTGTGATTGTCAGATGCTTTCTTATCTCTACTTGAAAATCAGTGTATACAATATCCTCCACCTGTTATACAGGAAACTTTGTTGTGTTATTCCTGTTACAGGAGAGTTCTGCTCACAGAAACATCTATTGAGATAACATGTAAACACATACAGAGTAGCCCAAATGCTAAAGTTTATTCCTAGGAAAATAATTTCAGTAAAATTTTACAGTTTTCATTGACTGCTCAGTACTTCAAAATTTTGAATTATTGTGCATTTAAATGAGTGCTCATTGTGAAACAGAACAGACCAGGAATAACAAAACATGAAACAATTACGGTAGTTTTAGTGAGATATTTACTTGTTCAAAAAACATAGAAGTTTTACATTTGGCATTGTTCCATACTGGTATTTCCACTAGAACAAAATTTTAATCATCATTTCATAACAATCAAATATTACAATGACTGCATTTTAACAATGACAGCCAGGATTTCAATTCACAGAAGCTTTATATACTAATGTAAGAGGAAGATAATTCTGAATTTAGTTATGCATATTGAATAAATATTGTCTTGACCACTTTCTGTTACTATGACAAAGTGCTAGAGACTGGGTAATTTATAAAAAAAATGGAGGTTTATTTAATTCACAATTCTGAAAACTGAGAAGTCCAAGGTGCTGGCATCTGAAGAAGGCTTCTTACTGGATTTTAACGAAGTGGAGGGTATCATTTGGTGAGGCAGAGCAGGTATGTCAGAGAAGCTTTTGTAATAAAACCATTTCTGCAGTAACTCATTAATCCATGGATGAATTTGTCCATTCATGAAGACAGAGCCACTATGATCTAAATACTCGAAAGATCCTGTTTCAATACTGTTGTACAGTGGACCCTGGAGTTACAACTGGTCTACCATATAAACAACTTAAGTTATGACTGAAATTTTAGTTTTAACTTATGACCAAAGTCTTGAGTTATGATCTGTTATGGTTTATACATTGTGTCAATTTGAGAAGTCTAGAAGCTTAATTAAGTAACTCAGCAGCTCTACATCCTGGGGTGTAGAGCAGAAGCAGTTACCTGTTCCTTGTGTCAATCTGAGAAGGTCAGAAGTTAAACTGAGAGACTCAGCAGGGAGCCAGGGTTCTTACTTGTAAACATCCTCATCCTGTGCAAAGGAAGGCAAGGAGATTTGTGAATGCTACAACCACCCTGGCGGGGTGGGGGTGTCCTGTGTACAATATAAGGGAGAAAAAGAGGCTTGCTTTTGTCCCCTTTTTGCTCTGGCTGCTTTTGCTGGTACTCCCTTGAAGTGTTGCCCCTGTGCCATGCCGCCCTGCCTTGGAGCCAGCTGATTATGGACTGAAACCTCCAAAAACTGTAAGAGAAATAAACCTTTCCTTCCCTAATTTTGGGTGTCAGGTGTTTTGTCTCAGCAACGAGGAAAAAGTAACCAAGACATGACCTGAATGCCAGACACTTGTGCTTCCAGATGGTCTCAGACATAGATTTAATCTTCAAAGAGTTCTGGAAGGAACATTACAATATCCTTTCCTGTATGAGGTTAATTGAACTCCAATGCTGGGCCAGTGTCTCTCTAAGGACACAGATCTGCCTGTATACAGGACCGAGACTGAGAGCTGTGGAGAGGAGCCTGAGCCTTCAATTGACAACTCGAGTTACAACCAGCCCTTGGGAACAAATTGAGTTCATAAGTCAAGAGTCCACTATACTAGAGCCCAAATTTCCAATGTAAAAACTTTGTGGAACACATTCAAACCATAGCAGATGTATTGCATGAAAGTACAAAGTGATGTTTCAGCAGGAAAGTGTGCATTTGACACATAGACTGGAAATTACAACAGTTTTTCACTTGTACTATGGTTATGTTTTCTGCATACCTGCTTTATGTTGTGATCTTCTAGTAAGAATCTTGTTAATACCTCTTTCTTATCTCAGGAGATTGCCATCGAAATTAGTTTTAAAATAAAAGCAAGCTATCTGAGCTTCTCTGAAATAAATGGAAATTACTTTTCATTTTATATTCTAGGAGTCGCCATTCTCAGGAAACGGGGACCCGGAACTGGGCACAAGCCATAGGGAATAGCTAATGGTCCTCCTCGCATATTGTCGATGCAGATTATGTTCTTCTGATGTCTCTGTAGAAAGCACTACTCAGTCCTGAAACCCCAACACAAAAAACCCTTAAGAGGTAGCCAGTATTATAAACTGTCAGAAGAATCCAAACTTTCTTATGTCAACAAAAGAGATTAAAAAAAGTTTTTGTTAGGAAAGAATATGCTAAAGAGTTGAGCACTCTGATGTCTTGATTTCATGACTTGTGTCCTTCAGTGCCTTCCAGAAAGGTTGAGTAACTTAGTAGGTATTGTCAGGTTCTGCTAATCACCACGTGTTTTATTAAAAAAAGAGTATGAATTCTGTCTGAAAGTCGATATGAAACCAGTCAAACTTCGTTCTGAGGATTGAGTAACGATTTTAGTAACCAGTGGATTGTAGACTATCTCACATTAACATGAGTTCACAGAGATTACTATTACTTAGGATAAATTCACCCAGGAAATGTTTATAATCAGCAGTTCAATCTGTTAATAGAACTAATGTAGGTCAAAACCTTATAGCAATGTCTTGTCATTTGGTTACATTCTATAGATGACTTTACAACTGATCTTGTGCTGTTGGCATGAAAGATAATATGCTTTGTTGAAGCAAAACAATGTTTGGATGTTTTGTTGAGAGAATATGGTAAGTAATACAAATTAATTTTTATGCACTAGTGTATGTTGACATACACTAGTCCGTGGTGGTGAACCTTTCAGAGATTTCAGTGATTAACTAATAACCCACTGTGGCATGGGTGTCATAGGGTTACTACTGCTGCACTAGGTTGTCAATAGTTGTTTGACTGTTCTAGAAAACATCCTTGAGTAGAAAAACCCATATTAAAAAATGTGTGAGTGGATGAAAAGTTTTCTCTGGATGAAAAACATAGTAGAACCTCAAAAAACTAAAGTTCTTAGTTTGGTGGTGGAGACTATGGTTAGTTTTCCTTGTGTTAATTAAGGCCAGAGCATTGATTATGTGGCTTAAGAGGACATTCTGACACCTGAAGTGATATATGATGTAGCACCTCAGGAATTCCTTCAAATTCCTCCAGATTCCTCCCCAGTGACTTTATGCTACTTCCCATAAAATGCCGAGTGGAAGCTTTTAGCAACATTAACTATTTGAACACTAATCTCACTATTCATAGTGGCTGTAGCAGTCTTGGCAAAAGGCCTTGATAGAAAATGCCAGAAACTGAAGATCCCAAGCAACACAGATGGTTTGTGGTCCCTAAGGCAGGTTGCAAGGGTCCTCCTTTTGGACACAGAAGTGCTCAGGAGTTCTTAATTCTCACTGAGATACCACTGATGAAAACTCTCAGTGTCCTGCCTGTCTACTCACTTTAAGAGAGGGCAGTAGAAACCTGCATTTAGGTGGTTTTCTGAGCCCCATCTCAGGGATGGAGGAGGTCACTCAGATAAAAAAAATGCCTTTCTAATTATTTCTTGCACTTAATGGCTTTTTATGAATACTGTTATTAATTGGGAAGAATCCTAGTGCTCCCCCCCACCCCCCGCATCCTATAAATAGTTTCCAATTCTTTGGCTAACCAATTCAGGAGAACTGAAGAACTATGGTAAGGAGCAGTGTTGTCACTATGAAAATCCAAGACATATGGGAAAAGTTAGAAACGTGATGTTCTTGCAACTGTGGGTTATAAATGATGTGAGGAAAGCTCTAATTTACCAATTGCAAGGAGCATTAATGTTTGGACTAAAACCTGGAACTCTTCCTAGGATTAATTTCTTTTTTTGTGATTTAAAACATTTTTATTAATACATACTTGCAGCACACAATGAATGCATTCATCATGGGGAATTGGTACATGCATACAACACATTTTAATTCTTATTACTTCCTCTTCTCCTCCCTGCCCTGGTTTTTAATTTCTTAAAACAGTTTTGGAATTTACAGTTGAGATAGGACAGTAATTCCAAAATGCTGATTTTATGTTTAAGTTGCATCAATAGCAGGTTAATTTACTTCAGTAATCAAGCATAGAATAATTTAGATTCAGTCATACTATCAATAATTCCCAGCTGAATGGATCTTGACTCTCACACATGCACATCTGTGAGCGTGTATGTGTTGCATGTTTTCTGCTACGTTTTTAGCTACGGAGGGCATATAAACTTATTCACACTTTAGCATGCTGAGCCGAAAGGTGAGCTTGTGCTTCTCTGGAATCCAGGTAAGCTATGCTTCTGTGGGAATATTTATAGTATCACATTTTCTGTTCCACTTCTAAGGGGCAACTGAGGGAATAGTCCCTCAGGGGCTTTTGCTTGAGTCACTCTGCAGTCAGTGCTGCTGTTTGCGAGCTGTGGGCAGACACTAGTCACCCCCCATCATGCCTGCTCTGAGAAGCTCATCTTTATCCCTTCAGTGCATTTCTACCTCTGTCCTAAAGTTTTTTCTTAAAAGGAGTGTGTGTGTATGTGTGTGTGTGTGTGTGTGTGTGTGTGTGTGTGTGTGTGTGTATAAGGAAAGGGAGTTATAAGAATAGGTGGTTTATATGCTTCGAATTCCCTTCTACTTTGTAGGAGGATCACATACTATGTCCAAGACAGAGACATCCTGTGAGAAACAGATTTCATTAGAGAGTCTGAAATGACAGGAATGGTTTAAATTTAGCATTGTGGAGAGAATGCTGCCTGTAAGTAACATACAACTAAAATGATTCCAAATGTTTTTTATCTGATGCCAGCTGTGCAGCCTTCTGGATAAATCATTTCACAGCATACACTTCAGAGCATTTAGCACAGATGTCTGCCGCTGCCACAAGGACCCTTCACTGAGAACAAACAGCCATGGCGGCGCTGCCACCCCAAAAGGAGCTGCTCCCTCGCCCTGTCTGTTATGGCATTTCTCACACCATCCCATCCCCTCATCCTGGCAGCACAGTGATGAGTTCAGACCAATAGACTGTTGCCTGTGGGGACTGAGTGTCCCTGGGCACACAAGCTGCTCACGCCTAGTTATTTTCCTTGGGACCTGGTGAATCATCCTTTGTGCCGTGGTACGTTGTGTGACTCATTTCAGTCTGTTTTCTGCCCAGTCTCAGCCCAGTGGCTCATTTCTGGAGAGGGCCCTTCCTTGTCTGTTAAATGTCACGGTTCACAACATTACACTTTGTAGCAATCCCATGGCCACTTCACCAGAGATTAGTGTAAGTAAAATAATAAGATGACAAAGAAATTGCTTTTGTGTGGGTGAAACTATCCAGGTCTCTCAGACGCTTATTTTAAGACCATAATTTGCATAGTGCTGTATGGTGATGACAATACTGGACTTTATAATTTTGTTTCCTTTGTTTTTATCAGGAGACATGTGTATCAAATGTCAAATGTGAAATCAACATCTGCTTAAAGAAGTTTTTAGAACAAACATAATTGGTGATTGTTCCCATTTTCTAATGATTTTCCTTTCCCTCCCTTCTGTTTCTCTTTTCTCCATATACGTTTTGAAGAAAAAAATTAATTTTTTTCTCCTTGCATGCCTTTACTAATTTATGACAAAATGGTTTTTCCAGAAGAAGCATTACCAGTCAAATCAGAAAAATGATGTCCAGTATACCTGGAACTGATAAAGTTCATTTTCTCTGGAGATGTGAGGACCTTTTCGGTGTCTCTTAGATACTGAAGAGGTTAATAGTAATCACTTACTCTGCTGAAGGACCAGGACAGGGTGTAGAAATGTCTGGTGTCTGTTTCACTTGTACGGCATGAGTGCAGTGGCCTTCATGTGTTGACTGTGATTCCTAATGGCCAGACTGGCTGTGGTTTATGGGTAAACGTTGAATTTTTTCAGCAGAACAAAGGCAGTGTTTTCCTGATTGATTTATTTGATGACATTTCTTTTTGAAAGCAAATTTTAGGTTTTTATAAGGGAAAGTCTCAGCTTTTCCTAGATTAGGAAACAGATTGTAAAATATTTTGCTGGGTCAGGATAAAAAATTACCTCACCGTGAGATGAGTTCAGGATCTTGCTCAAGACCCAAATGCCTCGAAAGTTTAAATAAGCTTGATTTGGAAAAAAGTGACAGAAAACAATTGCATCTCCATGCTAGACAGTTACCTAATGAATCAAAAAAGTCTGATGTCATCCTTACAATGGCCTGTTGAGTGGAGAGTATTCGTTTAACAGGGTGTTCCTGGTCAAGGAGCCCTTACCAGCTGAAAGACGTGCTACCAGTCCTGCAGCTGTGGTCCAGAGAACGCCAGGCATGACATGCTCTTGCTGTGTGTTTTAAATTAGCTTAGCCCAGCTATAAATACTTTTTTTTTTTACAATGATACTTTTAGTAATTTCTAAAAAATGAAATATTTCTGTCTAAGCCAGAAGACAGGGTTGTGCAATACAAATTAACTTCTTATGGAGGTGAAGTCTGGGAAACAGAATGGAAGTCTGTTTCTAACTCTGGCTCACCAAATGAGATTAATTATAATTGTTCATATTTGCTGTGAGGATTTCTCAGTCACCTCTGGCATGAAATTAAAATTTCCGCCCATGGACTCATGAGTTCCATTGAACGCCCACAGCAGCCTCATATACACAACTCCTCATGAGCTGCTTCCAATGTCATTGGCTTTGCCTCACCTCAAGGCCCTTTCCCTAACTAGAGTGACCCGCCTTTTTCTCTGTCCTGGTTGGTACCTCCATTCCCCTTTTCAGTACCAGTCAAAATTCTTTTATCCCAAGAACCTTTTCTAAAGAAACTTGAACAATTTTTAATCACTCAGGTTCACCTCCTTTCCTTTTATTTGTAGGCAACATTAATTCTATATACAGTATAAGTTACCATTCGCTGAAGATTTATTTATTTTGTGACACCAGGGTTGGAACTCACAACCTCGCGCCTGCCAGGCAGGCGCTTAAACCACTGAGCCAAACATCCGGCCCCAGAGTTTTGAGACAGGGTCGCCCTATGTAGTTCAGGCCAGCCTTGCACTCACATTGTAGCCCAAAGTGGACCTCGAACTCACAGCGCTCCGCCTACCTCAGCCTCCCAAGTGCTGGGATTAAAGGCATGCACCACTACTCCCAGTTTGAAGATTTATTTAGACTGTCCTTCAAACAGGAAATTGCTCCCACTACCATACCGTGTTAGAATGACTGTAATGTTTGAGAGGTTAGAAATGAGATGACATATACAGCTTTCCTTCTCTTTGTATTTTTTTTTTTCAGAGCGTGAAAGAGATAAGGGATAATGAGGGAAATGGTAGGCAAAGGTAGAGTTCTTGAATAAACATGAGCTGAACAAATTGAGCTGAACTGGATGATGTTGAGATTTTGTTTTTTCGGGCTTTGGAACTAGTTGTGATGTTTTAATAGGAGCTTTCGATAATCAGACCTCTGCTAGGTCTTAGCAACATTACCTATTGTCACTCCTTATTTCCTTGGTCTAGGAAACCAAATGTTATGAGGCAGATACTGTCTAGTAATTATTGGAGTATGCAGACAATGATGTTAGTACTAGAGCTTGTGGGAAAGATAAAAAAAAAATAAAGATTTAAGCTAAAAATTGTACCATACTCAAGATCAGTAAACTTTTGTCACCTGTTGAGTTATATGTTGCACTATGCTGATACTGCCATCTGTGGATACATCCCATAGAATTACCCAAAGTCTTTTGGTTTTAATAACTGGAAGGCTCACAGAATTTTCAGAATTGGAGTGATGACATAAATGAGATATGGAGCTTCGTGTCTAATAACAGAGAGGTGAAATGTAGAAATCGTGAACTGATTAGAGGAGAATGCTGAGAAGGAAGAAGAAGGCCTGTTTGGGATGACAGTGAGGTTTCCCATTCAGGAAACAGGGTCAGTGGAAGTATCATCCCAATGAGAAGAGGAGTGACTCTGCCTACAATGAGTATTATTTATGAGGCACATAAGGTCTGCGTGTTCACTCTGACTGCTAAAGATATTGCAGTGTTAACATGGCTCTTAATTTCTGTTCCTTCCCTAGCAGAACCTACTTTTTGACTATTTTTCTCTGTCTCAGTCAGTGGCATCCATTCAAAGAAACTCAGAAACAGCAGAAAAATACCCGCGATGTAATTCTTAGTTCTTTTTTTATTTGCTGTCCCCCAAACCAAAATGTATGTCAATTTACTTTCAAAGTATATCCCAAAAATCTCTTTTTCTCTCTTTACTGCTACCACATGTCTTTACTAAACAGAAGCTTAAACCAATGAGTTCTTCAGTGGTATGATATTAATCCTGCCCTCCTTTTTTGTGAACAAACATAGAAAACTACCCTCAGAATATGGGGCTGGAAAGGGCACTCAGCATGTCACAATGCCTAGTAGCATTTTCTAGTCTAAGCCCACGCTACTGAGCAGTATTAGATATGTGAGATCTCACCTTGACATGGGTGGAAGAAGATGCAAGAGGGTACTATGTGACTGTGGACAGAACACAATTTCTTTTCCATCCATTGTGGTAGGGCTTATAGGACTGGTTATATTTGTATGTTTATGAGCTTCTAAAAGAGTTCCCTTCTTCTTTCTCATCTCACTTCAGCTGAAATATTTCTCATGCATCCTTTTTCGGTCCTCATCAGTGGAACATCAGAACACAACCACTATGGCACTTCATTTGTCAGAGGAGAATATCTCTCTGAGAGTAGTTGTGTCGTGAAGAGAAGATTGTGCAGCTCTTTCACACTCGGGAATGTAGGTTAGAGACAAGATGAAAAGTCAGGGCTATTTTTCTTCTTCTTTTTTTGTAGATTGGATTGTACTACAGTTTTGCATGATTTTCTTTATTTCAAACTGTAAATAATTTTTAAAAACTCTTAATGAGAATTAAAAACACATTTTATCTATTAGATTTGAGTTTTAACTCTAATAGACTTGATAACCAATTTCTCAAACAAAGGAAGTCAAGACAGTACTAGTTATGCTATTAATTTTTCACAAATTAATTTGCAATAAAGAAATTTTTAGTAACACAACTAAAGTTTATGCCATGTAAGGAATCAGTTATTTCAAAGAGTTCCTAAAAGTTAAAAATGTGAAGTGTTAAACATATAAATTGATGCAGCTTTGCAAAATTTCCAGGATTTGACATTGTTCTTTACTCATTCAGTTGATACATACATTGTTCTATTCTTTCTGAGTTCAAAATAATTTTAATCCTTTGCATAGTTAGGACTGAATTTAGTAACTATGATTTTTGATGCATAATTTTATAAAAATTATATTAAAATTCTACTCATCATGTATCTTTCCATGTCACTATTAATGTTTGATGTGCAAAATGATTCTGATTGTTAGAAAAAATAGTGTGAAATTCTTTTTTAGGAAATAGAAAATAGTTTACATGGTAATGGAAGCATACAGAAAAATCAATAGCATTAGCATATATTCAGGAGATCGAACCAATAGAATTCACTGAAAGATTAGATGAACCAATAAAGAAAGCAAAAAAGTCAAAGGTAATCTCTAAATTCTGTTCTTAGGCAAACTGATAAATAGTGATATCATCTTCTGGTAAAGGAATATTGAAGGAAAAATCAGATTTGGTGGGGGAAGATGGGAGTAAGAATTCTATCTTAGTAATGTCACAGAGAGATATGCCACATACGTAATTTTGGTAATTATAGTTTTGGTAAAAATAACCCTCTCGAAGTGTCCTTTCTTTCCCATCATCACTGCATGGAATCCATGTAATTTGGAGGGCATTGATTTCTCATTTGGAGATTGACATGGATATTGATTGTTTTATCTCAATCAGTGTAATCCTTCCCTTGTTATATCATCATTATTGATTCAGGTAACCTAGATTTAAACCACTCTCCACATGGTATTGCCTTATCAAAAAATTAGATTAGAAATACATCTGTAAATTACGCAGATGAAATATATAGTCCCATTTTACGGTATCATCTAGGAAAAACACATGTTTCCTGCCCTTTTGAGAACACTGAGCATGCTACCATAAATGGATCTTTCTTTTTGGGTGGTGTTGTGGTTTGTGTCTAGATATCCCCCCAAATCTTTATACAGTCATGAGGGGGAACTTTTTGAAAGTGGCTGAATTGAGAGGTTGTGATTGATTCATGGTCTAATGCTGGGGTTAAGGATGTTAGTGCTACAGCCACCCTAGGGTAGGTAGCCTGCATACAATACAAGGGACTGAAAGAGGCTTGCTCTCACCTTCTTGCTTGTTCCTTTTGCTGTCTTGTGGACCTGCTGTACTTTGTCAACATAAGGGACATTATTTTGAGGATTGCAATAGGTGATTGAGTGTGTCAGTTTGAGTCGGTAACACCCAACTAAATTAGCTCAGCATATTTTGGGCATGGAACACCCACCCTAGGAATGATTATTACCAGAATGGTACAAAAGGAAAATGAGGAAGGAAAGATTGCTTCTGTTTCTTTGTAGGAGCTCTAGTCTTTGCTTTCACCTTGGACATTATTTCCTGGCTTCCAGTGCAGACTCTCCAACTTCTACCATGAATCCTTCAGCCTCCTGATACAGACTCCCACAGAACACTACACAGAGCTCCAGACCTTTAACTGGATCCTTCAGATTTTCAGTGTGCAGATAGATCTTTCACACCCTTTCACGCCTGACTCTGTGGGCATCCACTGTAAACCAATCTTGTAAATTCTTGTATATTTGTATATCTTGTATTGTATCTGTTTCTCTAGTAAGCACTGACTGACAAAAGGATAAAGCTAATAATGTAAAGTCAGAACAGAGGGTTGGGCATAAATTGATCCCCTGATAACATGATTAAGCATAAAGGACCACCTTGCTTCTGAACTTTTCAGTTATGTGAACCAACAACCCCACCTTAGCCTTTAAGACAGAATTTGATTTTTCTTTATTTGTAGTATAAGTGTCTTAACTGATGACTCCTACTTGAGTCATTAGCGTTTATTTAAATAGTATTTAAAGCTATGAGACTGGATGAGATAATGCTAGGAGAAAATGTAGAGAAAGAAGATTGCAGCTTGTAGTATTATCATTACCTTTGAATTTTGGTCAAGGAAAATGAACAAAAGAGAAGAAACTGGCAAAGATATGCATGGAGTCATGGACCTCCAAAGAGAAAAGTGCCTCAGCAAAAAAAACAGTAATGACCTCTTTGAGAGTTGCTGGGACTTTGGGTAACATGACAGCACATGTCACAATATAGGGCTTATTAGTGTGACTTTAAGAGCAGCCAATAGAGGCAAGTATGATAGACTGATAGGAGTAGGTTGGAAGTGAAAGGGGCTTAGGAAATGGAGACTGTGAATGGAAACAAAGTTTGAGAAGATTTTCTGTGAGGAGCAGAGAAGCCTGTCAGGTGTAGAAGCTACTATGAGATTTAGGGAGTTTGCTTTTGTTGCTATTGTGTTTGTCTTTTGAGAAGGGACAATAAGATCTCCATGTGCTGATAGAACGATCCAGAGGAGATGAATAGAAAAAAAAAAAAACAAAAACAAATGCAGAAGCAATGTCTTTGTGAAGGTAAAAGTGGGGAGTTTCCAGAGAACAAGAGGAAGAGACACTTCCCTTATCAAAGGAAAAAACAACAAGAACATGGAGAAAAGTAGATCAGTGAAGTTGTGAGAAGATAGGGAAGCATTCTGTTTTACTTTCCAGTCAACAATGAATAAACCTTATCTGACGTTATGCAGGGAAAGAGTGTAATTTAAACATTACTTCTTTAAATCATTCTTCTGCAGGACAGAACCATTCTTTAAATGGCTCTTAGAAAATTATTACATTATTAGAGTTAAGAAACTTTTTATAGTAAATTTCTTGCCAGATTCTAAAGAGTCACTGTACTACTTTTTAAGGTGTTTGAGGGGTGATGGAGGATGGCTATTTCTTTTGCTATCAAGAGCAGGGACTGGGCAACTAGACCTAGATTCTTTTTGGCATTGATTTTAATGAAAGAAAATTTTGAAATTTTCCATTTAAAATATTCTTGAGTGAGTGACATATACATTATTGTACATGGAGTGCGGGTTTGCTACAGCCAAGTTAGCTCAAATCTGTGCTCTTTCTTGACTCAGCCTCCACCATTCTTCTTTCAGTAAATTTCTTTCAGTTGTTTGATTGAAAGAACTTTGTCAAAAGTTGGAAAACCAATTTACAACCTTTATACAAATCTACAGCTAAAATATATATTCTAAACAGCCTACATGCTGAATAAAATATCATATTCAATTTCTCTATATAGTTTTGTAATAAGCATCAAGTGAGAAACTGTGTGATGTTTCAAGATGATTAACTATGACTTCTAGCTACAAGCTGGTGGGAGATTCTTATTACATCTCAATTACAGTTTTTAGTTAAAAATTTAAATTAATTAGACTATTATGCAGACCGTGTAGAGGAGGAAAATGTGTATTACTGTTTTGTGAACACTCTACTGGGTTTTTGCTCATGTTAGGCAGTGTAAAAACAAGTTCTTTTGTATATGGCTTCTCCAACTGTACATTTATGGAAAGCCAGCATATTCACCACTCTACCTGATGGCACATGGCTGAGAGCAAAGACAAGGTTTGTTTGGGTAAAGTCAACTCTAGACCAATCCATTGTCCATGAGCCAAAGAAGGTTTGGTCAAAGATGAAACTACACAACACTTTAAAGTTAGGTTATTTAAAACTTGTGGCTCAGTAAGACCACACATTCATCAAATACAGTCACTGGGACATTTTTTTACTTTTTCAAAGGGTGCTAGTTAAAATTACTTTGAAGGTATTTAGTTCAAATGGAAGATTTCAATCATGGCTTCCCTATCAATTTAGATTTGAATTTATATATATGTATATATGCACATATAATTCATAAAAGAGTAATACGTATAATTTTAAATTTAAAAATAAATACATTTATGTTGTTAAATTTTATTTATAATTTAAAAACCAAACATGCATGAATTTTAACTTATATAATTGCATATGTTATAACTTACTGGAGAGAGTTTTGATGGTAGGAACAGTGGCAGGTACAACAGAGTCAAAATAACTGTGATCAAAGTTTTAAAATTAATCTTACAGAAGGTTATTGCATTGAATGGATCAGGAGCCTCTGATCAAAATAAAGGTATTTCTTGAAGAAGTAGTATTAAGTGATTTTTATTCCTGGAATATTTGATATGGGTTTGTTGGGATAGATTTTTGGGGGGATTATCATTTAAAAATTTGATGGTCTTTCAGTGCTGCTTATTGCTCCTGAAGGTGGACTGTAGCTCCCCCCAAATCAGGCCTGGTCATGTGACTTGCCTCAGCAAAAGAAATGCTAGGTGGCACTGCTATCAGCAAAGACTATTACATGGCTCTACTATTTTTTTCCTCCTTCATAAAACTGGCAATAACCTGAGCCAACAGTGAAGTTTAGGATTAGCAACTCATCAATCAATAACTATTGTATCTATTATTTTTAAAAGTTTTCCTAACTGGAACAAGTTATCACTGCCATATTTTTAGTACACAGAAGCAAAGGAGGTGAGGGCAAGAAGTGAGAAAAGAAAATAAAGTCCCAAATATTAACCTTGAATTTGTTCCTTTTCTTTTGACTTCTCTTTTCCTAGTGCTCTGTCATTGGGATTTTTGAAGTCTTTTGCCAGCATTGTAATTTGTTTAGATATAGCCCACAGTCAAGTAGTTATTTGGACAAACTGTTTGCTTTTTCATCAGATTATCCAGACTTATCTGCAGTGACACATTGGCAAGGCCAAGTGGAGAAGTGGGCACAACTCTGTCACAAAAGATGAGCTGAGTGCTATGACAGAGAAGGGCATTGGTGTCCTATATGATTTTAGAGCCCATGGTGATGAATCCCAAATAATAGGATAAGGAAGAAAACTAAACAAACCCTGTTCTCTTCCAGGAGAAGCTGATAGTTTTTGTTTTTTTTCAGGATATGTCTGACAATCATAATTTTTAGGCAGAAGATAATGAAAGTCTTACTGCTTTTAAAAATGTTTTTCCTTTAAAAATATTTAGGTATATTAAACTCATAAAGTGAAATTTTGGACATCAGAATATCTCATTTTGTTTACTATTTTTTCTCAAAGTGGGAGAAAAGTATTAACTGCAGATCTAATATATTTGGGACATGGGAATCTTTATGTACAGTTTGAGTGTGAAGGGCTCATATGCTGTAAATTGATCTCTAGTGTGTTAATGTTGGGTGGTGGTGAGACCTTTCAGAAGTGGGGCTTAGTGCAAAATAATTTAGTCATTACTTTTGGAAAGAATTAATACAGTTCCTGTGAAACACTGGTTAGTTCCCACAAGAGTGAGTTTATACAGAAAAAGCAAACTTTGCCTTTGAATTTCTCTCTTCTTGTCTCATCACAAAATCTCTCCCTCTCATACATACTCCTAACATGAATGACATCTATCATGTTGTCATACAGCCAATGGGTTCCTCACTAGAACCTGAAGAGATGAGGCCATCTCCTCTTGGACTTTCAACCTCCCAAACGGTAAGCTAAATGAACCTCTTTTCTTTATAAAGTCCCCAGCCTCAGGCCACAGAGAATGAACTAACACCCTTTGCGTGATTTCCTATGCTCTTGTGTTCCTGGGCACATCATGTAGCTATTTCTTCCATAGCTTTGATGATGCTGCCAAGAACCAAGGCTCAGTTTCTTGCTCTGGGGCTATAGTAGGCAGAAGACTATGATGGCCCCAGGATTTTGTCTATGGGGTTCACATGCCTTTTAACAAGAGCCATAAAAAATTCAAATAGCCAAAGCAATCTTTGGTGAAAAGAACAAAGCAGGAGACATTATATTATGTGAGCTCAAAATATACTGCAAAGCTATGGTCATCAAAACACTTAAGTTACTGCCATAAGAACAGATATATGAAGAGAATAGAAAGCTTACAAGTAAACCCTTGAATCTGCATTAGCTAACTAACTTTTTGCAAAGGTGCTAAGAACATGTATCGGAGAAAGGGCACTCTTTTTTTTTTCAACTTTTATTAGTATATGTGTGCAGCACATAATGACTACATTCACTGTGGATAACTGGTCCATGTACAGAGCACATTTCAGTTACCTTCTTTTGTCCCCTTACTTCCATCTCTCTTTTATTTTTCCAGAATCTGATTTATTTATTTATTTTTAAAACCTTATACAGTGAATTATCATACATACAGATTGAAAACCAGACTAATAGGCCAAAGAACATATGAAACATGTAACACAATTATACTAAGTCAAGGTAGACTTTTAGGTACATTTTCCACACTAGATTAGAATTCTTTCTCTTTTTTCCTATTATCTTTTATTTTGTACTTTATATATATTGAATTTTTCTTATAAGAGAAACCATGCAGTATTTAAGTTTGTATAGAAGGACACTCTTTTCATTACAGTAAATGCTGCCACAAAAATTGGATACTCATGTGCGGAAGACTGAAACCAGACTCCCATCTCTCACAACTTACACAAATCAACTCAAAATAGGTTAAATACTTAAATGTGAGAGTGAAAAAAGAAACGATTAAAAGAAAACATGAAGAGGGACACTTCAGGACACTGGAATTGGCAAGGATTTTGTTTTGGTCAAGATCTCAAAAGCACGGGAAAAAAAAGAAAACAAACAAGTGGGATTATATCGAGCTATAATCTTCTGCACAGCAAAACAAGAAATCATCAAAATGAAATGACAAGTTACAGAATGTGAGGAAAAAATTGCAAATTATACACCTGACAAAGGATTAATGTCTAGAATATACAAGGAACTAAGAAAATTAATGGCAAATAGTGACTGAAAAAGGACATTAGGCCAAAACAGACATTTCTTAAAAGAAAACATACAGATGAGCAATAAGTATATAAAAAATGCTCATTATTAATTATCAGTGAAAGGTAAATCAAAACCTTTGAGATATTATCATTCTCCAGTAAGAATGTCTGTTATCAAAACAACAACAGGTTTTGGTGAGGTTATGGAGAAAATGAAACTCGAACACTGGAAATGTATGAATGCAAGTTAGTGCAGCCATTGTAGGAAGAGATGCAAGTTCTCAAAACATTAAAAGTAGAATAACAACCAATTCTATTTGTGAATACATATCTAAAGGAAGTAAAATCAGTATGTCAAAGAGACATCTTTCTCCCTTCTTGCAGCACTATTTACAATAGCTAATGAGTAACATAAATGAGTAAAGAACATGTAGTACTACTATTCAGTGACACACAAAAAAATGAATGCAATCTGCCGTTTGTGGTAACATGGATGGAACTGGAAATCATTATGTCAAGTGCAATAAGACAGACACGGAAAAACAAGATCTTGAGCATGTGGGACACAAAAAATCGATCTCATAGAAGTTGAGAATAGAATGGTGCTTACTAGAGGATGGGGAGGGTGGGGGCAGGGAAGGATGGGAAAAGTTAATCAATGAGTACTAAGTTGTAGTTAGTAGTCAGAAGCTCTGGGGTTCTATTGCATAGCAGGCTAACTATATATAGGGACTGCGTACTGTACCTCTCAAAATGCTACAAGAAAGATTTGGAAACTTTTCACTACAGAAGAATGATTGAAGAAGCAGCTATGTTTAAGCCAGCTGCACAGTGTATGTATAATGCACACACACACACACATATACACACACAATATGTATATATAACAATATATCACACTAAAATATGGGAATATCACATGGGACCCATTAAAATGCATAATGTGTTTTTTATGTATTGATTTAAATAAAAGAATAAGATCTAGGTAGTATTTTTAAGGACTTTTGCAAATGTAACCAAAGTCCCAAATCATATCTTTAAGCAGGGAAATTATTCAAGTGTGCTTGATGTAATTATCCAAGTCCTGTAAAAGAAGAGAGTTTTTCCTGTTGGTTGCAGAAGTGCAAGCCAAACTTTCATACACATGAAAGATTCAACATCTTCTTGCCATCTTGGAGATGGAGACGGTCGTATAGAAAGGAACACAATTGGCCTCTTGAAGCTGAGAGCAGTCCTGTTAGACAGCCAGCAAGGAAATGTGGGACTCAGTGGTACAACCTGAAGACACTGAGTTCTGCCATTTGAATGTCTATAAGCAGATTTCTCCCCAGTATCTCCAGCCAGGAACTCAGCCTGGCTAACGCCTTGCTTTTCAGTCCTGTGATACGCTGCAGAGATCCCAGCTACTTCATGCTGGCCTTACCAAACTGAGTATGCAAAACTGTAAACTATAAAAATATAGAACATGCTCAATATGTAGTACTGTGAGGTAATATGAGGTGTTTTAAGGTGCTAAGTTGGTGGTGATTTGTTATTGAAAATGAATATAGACAAAAAGATTTCATCTCTCTTCCTCTTGGCTGGAGTTTTTGTTTCCAGTCTGGGGAAACCAGAAAATCAGAGGGAAGCGTGCACATCTTTTGTTTTTCTTGGATAGTCTACTTATACACTCTTCCTTTCATCTCTTTGAAAGCCACTGTGTATTTCTTAAGAATTTAGACTTTCAGAAAGCAAATCTAGAGACCCCTGCAGTCTGTTTCTGATACCAGTTCTCTCTTCTCTTGTCCTTCAAAACACACATACACAGTCAGCACCTACTGAACTTGAGACAATCAGGTCAGAGCCTTCTACATGTTTCAAAGTGGGATAAGGGAAAAATACAAGGGTCAAAGTTCTTTGCAAAGTGGAGTATTTATACATTCTGTTATCCCAACATCTTCATGACACTTCTGTGTAGATTTTGAAATGGCTGAAAAAAGTTGTCCAGCAAAGGCATTAGAGGTAGTGTCTGACCATGAGATAACCTGGCCTTGTGTACAATTGCACGGGCACGCCTCTTGCTACCTTAGCTAAGTGATATGGGAGGAAGGCCATGCCCTAGGCTCTGGCCAGGGGAGTGACACCTCAGGAGGTATAGCTCTAAGGTAGCAGAATGAAGCAGGAAAGTCAACTATAGACAGGTGAAACTTTCCAGAAATTCTGGTCGAAGGAAGAAATCATTTCTTGAAATCTTCTGGTATCGGAGCCCAGCACTTAGGGATCTAGTCTTGACTCGTAATTTCATGAATGCACACGACTCTGTTGTGTTTGATAGGGGTGGAGGTGGGGCTCTAAGGTACCCCCGACACTGACCCTCTACCTTTTTCTGGGCCCCTCTCCTTCACTCCAGTGAAGGAAGTTGGGAGAGACTTGCTCAAAGCCAATACCTCCAAGGAAAATGAGGAAGTCACAATTGAGGTGTTTTGAAGGGAAAGTTTATATTTATGGTACAGCAAATGCAGGAGAAAAACTACCTCAGCAGCAGAGTGGGCTGCGAGACAGGCGGTCCCCAGTGGGTTGCCCCATGGGGCTGGAGTGTACTCATAATTATAGGAGTAAGCTGGTTTGCAAAAATAACTGTTCCAGTGATTGGTGTGATCTTGGCCAATTAGCCTTTGTTTCTGGGGTGAGGAAAAGGCCAGTGGGGTAGGGGCTCCTTGAGCACACAGTAAATGCATGTAGTTTCATAAGGGGTAGCTTCCTTAAGCACATAGTACACAATGAGCATGTGGTAATTTTACAACTGTCAGCCACCCGGGCTTTGCCCTGTATTGCCCCTCTATGCCCTCTAATCCGTTCCTGCAGTTCTCGGGTTTCACAGTGTCCCTGGGTATTGGGTTGTGAAGGATGGAATATCTGGGAATTACAAAGTACCCCTCATCTTTTCTTTGCTTGGGAGGAAAGATAAGTAGAATTAGCAGTTTCAATTTACTTAAATAATTTTTGGCCAGGCGGTGTGCTATGTATTTTCTGTGCATTATATTTTCATGACTCATAATAAAACCTGAAAGGTCAGTAAATCATCTTGAATCACAAAGAGTTTCACATAATCTACTCAGCTCATATACCTCCCACATGGTGGAATCAGGGTCAGTCCGAAAAGAAGGATCAGAGGCAGAGTTTATTGGTTCAGTCCCACAGAGCTTGCCTCTTACTGCTTGTGTCCTCCGCTCTGCAGTGCAGTCTTCCTCTCACATGGAGATCTCAAAATGAGATTGTCAGAGGATGGGAGACACACAGGAAAACTGTGTGACTCACAGGCATTGAATGGGCAGCTGAATAATTCTGTTTAAACTAGTTCACAAAAGAATCCAGATTTGATGGGAAGTTGTGATTGCTATGATTTTAGTGTCTGCAGAGTAAATTGGATGTACTTCTCTTATACTTTAAAATCCTTCTGTATTTGTTTGTACTCAACTAGTGTCCCTAAGGGGGCTTCAGGTCAGACAACCAGATTTCAGATCTATTTCATATGTAAAAGGGAGGAATCATTCTCTCTTTCTTCTCTGTCCATAACCACTTCAACTGCTTCTAGGACATTTATCACATCGTACTAATGTACACTGTCACTGAACACTCTACCACACTTCTTTTCCAAGATCACAGTAAGTCTAGCACAGAGTGAACCTTTAGTTATTGTGAAGAAAAATCAAGAAATACATCCACTGTCTTGGTTCTTACAAATAGACCAGGGTCTAGACAGCTCCAAAAGAATCTCTGACTTGCCTTTCTGGTGCTGGAGCCAGTGTAAATACTGACGTTATTTTTGAGGCAAGGTGAGACGTTCAAGAATATGGGCATTAGAGGAGAATTTGAGGCAGTATCTGGGGCCAAGGTGTAAATTGTGTGTGTGAACTGCAGAGGATTAAAGTTCATCTTAAGGCATCTCAATCTGTAAAAATGATGAAAAATTTTGATTCCTATGGTCTTTGGGCTTCAAAGAAGCCCCTGCTCTTTACCCAGGAAGCTTTTCTTACCCAAGAAGTCACTGCCCTGGAAACTTCTGTTTTTCTGACTCTTCTTCTATTCCCATCTGGTTCTTTCTGCAACTTCTCCCTAAGACTGCTTCCTATCTCCCCAAGACCCAGTGGGGACTGTTCCTATAGAATCCCAAGTAATGCTTCTTGATGGAGCTTGGCTCTGTAATTGTTGCATATGGAGGATGTTGTGTAAAGCAGGAGGAATTGTATTTGTGGAAAGCTCTGTTTGAGACTTGTGATGTGTTTTCTTGAAAGCACTGATGATTAGGTTCTAGAATATTGCTAGTCTCCCACTATTTTGACAGTGTGAAGGGCATTCCTGGCTGTGGTGATCTGGTTGGCATATTTCTATGGAAAAATAAATTGCATTGCAAAGGAAGTCTCGTTATTGTTTGAATCTAAAATGTCCTTCAAAAGACTCATCTGTTCATACAAGGGTGGGACTTTTGTAGGAGTTATGAATTATAAGGGCTCTAACTTCATCAACAAATCAATTCTTTATGAATTCTCATACTTTGCTGGCATTATAGGGAAGTGACAGCATTTAGAGAGTGGGGCCTAGTTGAAGGGTGTGGTCAGATGGTGTGACCTTGGGGACTAAAATTTTTTTGACTCCTTTGTCCCCTGTCCTTCCCTCTCACTCTCCCTTTTCTTCCTCTCCATCTCTTTCCTCCCCCTTCCTCTCTCCTTCTCTCCTCCTTGCTGACATGAGGTGAGCAACTTTCCTTTGCCATGCCCTTCACCATATTTCTGTCTCTCCATGAGTCCAGAAGGATAGCCAAGAGCCCATGGACTGAAACCTCAGAAACCATGCGCCAAGATAAATGTTTCTTCCTTTAAATTGTTATTCTCGGATATTTTCTTACACTGTCAGAAGCTGACTAATCCATGTGTTAATAATAACCTTTAAACAGTTTGAGAACTGTGTGTTACTTAAGCTTATCCCAAGAAGTTTATTGGTTTTCTGTGTCTTGATTTTGAAGTATGTTCTGGTTTCATGATCAGTATAAATCAACAGTCATATTGCAGGCTATTGGAAGTGAATAATACTAATAGGAGAAAATGTTTTCTTGAAAACACCTTTCCGGAAAGCAACAAAGCTACACTCACTCTCAATAAAAACTCAGAACATTCTGACCTTGGATTTGATTCTTATTCTGAATATTCAGGAAGAGGGAAGTAAGATAGTGTGTCGAGAGAGGAACCCAATTGTCCAAGTAACCCTAGATTTCAGCAAAGTTACTTCCTCTTCAGACATCTGTCCTTTCTTTTCATGTTCTTTTCAAGGTCTTATTATTAGAACACAGGTCTAATGTGATCTGAGGTACAAAGATTTTGAATATATCTCTGTTGAAATATTTGTTCTTAATTCTTCCTGTTTGGTGTTGAATGAAAGAGATGTGTGTTTCTTTAAACTGATTCAACCTTTTCAAATTTAAGGTATTGAGCGAGTTCTAAAGAATGGTTAGACTCATTTCATATTTTCTTACATCTTGCTTCCCACTTTTGTATACAACATCCCCTTGACATGTCGTTAAATGAATGGCAATATTAATCCTTTCTTTCTTCTCTGGCTCTTCGCTTTCCATCAAGTTTTTAACACTGAAACTGGCCCGAGCAGTTCCACTGTTAGTATCATCCTAAAGAAAATCTGATCTCTGTGTAGCACTCTGAACTTCAGAAGGACAAAACTGTCATAATACAAAGGAGCAGGAGTAGTACTGTAATATTCTCTACTACTTATTAAACAAGGCAGGATTGTTTCTTTTTGCCCTTGAACGGTAAAGAGAGACAGGCAGTGAATGTCTTTTCCTTTCATTTTCACACCATAGTTTCTACTTAAGTCTTATTTTGGAGGAGTGAAACTAGAAGATCAAAAAATATATGAAAAGCAAAACAAGCAAAGAGCTGAAACAAACAAAGAGAAAACTCCCCAAGGCTATTTGTTAGCTTTCCCTAAACTGTGCTCTACACATGCACTGCTAATGGAAGGGTTAGGTCAGAAAGCTGTTCAATGAAAATCAGAAGCTGAAACTCATTAGAAGCTTCTATTAAACACAAGCCTGTCCTTAACATTTTTTGTTTTCCTCCAGAGAACTTCCTCAGCTTTTCTTATTGCAAAAATGACTCTGAATAAGGGTCGATAATTACCACAATAGATATTTAATATTTATGGTGTTAGGCTTCTCAATAAGTCTACATGATTAACAATGATTAAAGGTTATTAAGAACTTAACGAATTCGTGAAGAACCTTTTCTTAGGGCAATATATAAAACCACAGACATCATCAAATTTCAACAAATTATTCCATGAAGTGAAAACAATTTAAAATTAATGTAAATCTAAAACAAATTTGATGCCTGATTGTGATTTAAATTAAACATTAAAGTAAGTTCTTTGTTACTACTTGTTAAATCAAGGATTTAGGCTTTTGTTATTAACAATAAAATGATTTTACTTGAATATTCATGATTCTGAAAGGATGATAAAAGCTAAATGATATTCTAGTTATAATTATGGTTGGGGTCCAAAATGTTCTCTACAAGCTTGGTTTTGTTGAAGGCTTTGCTGAACTTTTTTGGGAAGTGACTAGATCATGAGTCCTCTAATTTCATCAGGTCTGTAGTACTGAAGTGAGGAGATTATTACTTGTAGATGTGAATTTAATTTGTTTCTTAACTGACCACTTACATGTGAGGACAGGAACTGGATTTAAAGTAAAGACTATTTGATGAAAGTTCAGACACAAGAATCAATGGTTCATGTATTAGGAAATGTGAATTCATTGTTTTTAAAATATGTATACTCTGATGATTTATAAAATCTCAAAGCCTTGTACTTTTGAAAGGCAATGTTTACCCCTTCTGCAAGCCACTTCAGTAGTATTTTTATTTGCAAGAACATTCCATTTGAATATATGTAATTTATCTTACTTAAAATTGCTTGCAGGGAGCGTTGGCCAGAGGTATGTATGAGATGGATGTGCAGAGGTAAGGAACTTTTGGAGCTACAAGCCCCAAACCTCCTGGGATGCGTGGCTAAAGATCAAAAGATAGCTGACAGGGCCACAAGTCCAAATAGGATCAAAACACATTGCCTTAAGGAGTGTGTGCTCTGACCCCCTTCATACTCCGATTAATTACATTAGCGCTGAGGTCAGTCATGTAGAAGACCATCCTGTCCTCCTGTCCTTCTCCTGTCCCCTACATGAATTCCTGTATAGGTGTCCTTCCTTTGTCCTTCATCCTTGCTTTCTGGTTCTATCAATAAAAAGCCACAGAGGCTTCAGATCAGGGATGTTTTTTCCTGTGTCATGCTGAGGGGTCTTGGGCAAAAGGCCGTCCCTCTGGGCTCTCGGAGGTAACACTAAACGTGGACTCTGAGTGATCTCTCATCCTTTGTGCTGTGCCAGGGTAGTGAACTACAACAGTTTCTTTGTACCTTGAATTTCTGTGTTAAATCAAATGCTAGTCCTGCAATTTGCCTGTGAATAATGACTATGGATCCTCACAGGGAGTTACTCTATCTGATTATTGACTAGGACAGGAATAGAGATTCCATTTTCTAAATAACTGGGTTTTGTTTTGATATAATTTATACATCCATTGGTATGATGTGATGCAAAATATTTTTAATAAATACTATTATCATTTTATTTCTGAATATAAAAAAATTGTACGAAATCTGAAAATTTCAGTAAGCACTGACTGTAATACTAGGTATCTTCCCAAGAGAACTAAAACACACAGTATTACAGCAATAAGTGCATATCAGTGTTTATACCAGCACAATTCATAACTGCTAAATTCTAAAGGCAGCCATTATATCCATCAGCAGGTGAATGGATAAAGAAAATATGATTGGTGTCTCTACCTAATGGAATATACTTGGCAATTGAGAAGGATAAATTTGAGTCATTTGTAGGAATATTTATGGAAAACATAATGTTAAGAGAAATCAGACTCACAAGTTTAAATATTATATGGTGTCTCTCTTTTGTCTAAGGCAAAATCAAAATAAAGAACAAAACAAAGGAGTTGTGGAGGGGTACAGGGAGATGGTTCTTTGCAAATGGCAAGAGTTTCAGGAGTCTGAGGGTGAGGGATTGGGAAGGAAATGGGAAGCAAAAAGATTGTGTGTCAGGTATTTGTGCAAAATACTCATAATTAATGTAAACATTATATGTCATAAACACGAACCAAAATAATAATAATAGCAGTAATGAAAATGGGGATAGGGGATTTGGAGACAGTGTAAGGCAAGCGTGTGGGTAAGGGAAAGGGAAAGGGAAATAAAAAAGAATTGAGAAATACTATGTTCATGACCTGCTCCCTAAGATGAATGTAAACTTCATGCATGGCAAACATATATAAACTAATAAAAGTTTTTAAAAAAAGAATTCACAGGATTCCTTATACCTTACCAATTAGTATGAAGTATTAAAATTCAGCCAAATGAAAGACTTTATGGCCAAGCATACTATTATGTATAAACAGGAATTTATAAATAGATACATTGTGTAATGAGAGTGAGACAGGTAAGTAACCCTATGATGAGAATGAGTAACAACATTTAGTGACCTGGTGACTTATCCAAAGTTTGGTAAACAAAATTTGTGTCAGATACCCACAGCGGCCACTCCCTTCCTGAGTTCTCTTGTTTCCCTCACCTCTTCTATTTTTGAAACCACAGTTGCTGGTTCTCAGGAATCTGGGAAGCATGAAGTTGTGTGGACTGATTTGCCCAAGGCCAGAGCCTATGGTGATCAGCAAGGCTGGGCCAGGACACCCAACACATTGTTCCATTCCATGGAGGATTGGTCTGGAGAGAGAGGCAGGGCCTAAGCACTTGGGATCAGCTGAGCTTAGAGGAAGTGAGAGACTGAAATGAGAAAGGGGGACCCTGAAGGACTTCCCACACAGAGGATCCAAAGCACCACCATGGGTACAGTGGGGTGAAGTTAAGGGCTCATAACTGATCTAAACAACGTTTCTTTCCCAAAAAGTGGAATGTACCAGATGGTTTTCTGCTACCTTTCATACGCCGTTCATTTCCAGTGGCTACTATAGTACTGGCAGAGTTGTAGGAGAGGTGTCGCATTGAATGCGGCCTAACTTCATCCCAGGGGCTCACTGAAAGAAGGAATTAGCTAGGAACCATATAAACTGGAGTTCTTTATGTAAACATACATTTTAATAGTGTGCTTCAGATAATAAGCATGTACAAAGAGTACATTGAGCAAAAAAGTAAGGACTTCTATTACAGTGCTGAGCACGCCAAGAGCAGTGTGGTATCATCTTTGTGTGGGTATTGTACCTTTGGGCTTTAAAACTTACAAGGGATCCACATTTGACTGCTGCAGGAAGGAGGATGTGGTTAGTTATGCAATCGTTCACTGTAACACAAGAGGCCCTATGGTACAGGAAAGAGGCCTGGATTTGAAGTCAGAAGACTGGCATAATTTTACTAGCTAAATGACCTCAGGAAAGTCATTTAGACTAACCTTCAGTTTCCTCTTCATAAAATGAGATTAATGGTACCTTTGCAATCTTTCAGAATTGTGATAATGAGATATGAAAAATAAAAAAATTTAAATACCTATTAAAGTAGATATCTATAAATCACTGTATAAGATAATAATAAAATGTACTGAAGCCTGTTTCTACGTATTATGCAAACTCCTAAACAGTGCAGACAGGCTCTACAGTCCATATAATATTTAAATACTGATGAGTCCTAAACCTATGCACTTGCTTACCTCTCTTCTACATTCAAAGACTTTTCTGAACATTACACAAGCCTCAAAATAAAACTGCCAAAAACATAACTCAAAGCGAATTGTTCATCTTGTTTTCTTTCTCCTCCTCCTTCTTTTTCTTCTTTCTTCTTTCTTTCTTCTTCTCCTTCTCCTTCTCCTTCTCCTTCTCCTTCTTCTTCTTTTACTTTTTCTTTTCGGGACAGGGTCTCACTATGTAGTTCAGGCTGGCCTTGAACTCACTATGGAGCCCAGGCTGGCCTCAAACTCACAGTTCACCTCCTGCCTTGGTCTCCTGAGTGCTGGCATTATAGGTGTGTGCCACCATGCCTGGTTTGTTTTATTTCTTGATAAATAATATCACATTATAGCAAGTTGTATTGCTTGCCTTCTTCATTCACTTCTGAATCTTGCTGGTGCAAACAGTATTTGTGTCTGTACCTGTCATCACTACCTTTCTTCATTTCTTGCTTCGTATAACCACACTGCTTCTGTGTATCCCTTCTCTAGTCTTTTAGTGTTGCAAAAGGTAGCTTTCTGGAATTTAAATCCAACCATGACACTCTTCCAAAATTTGGTTTGTGTTTAAATACAAAACCAAAGCCAAAATAAGTTACAAAAAAAAAAAAAGAGCAAATGAATGTATAGACCCTTCACAGAAGTATAAATGACCAATAAGTACATGAAGAAATTCTTACCTTTACTGGCCATTAGAGAAATTCACATTAAAACCACACTGGGATCCCATCATACCCTAGAAAGAATGGCTATCATCAAGAAATCAAATGGTAACAAATGCCAGTGAAGTTGAGGAAAAAAGCAACCCTTCTACAAAGTTGGTAGGAATATAAATTAGTACAACCACTTTGGAAATCAATATGAGGTTTTTCAAAATTCCATTCAACCCAGATAGTCACCCTCTAGGTATGTTCCTAAAAGAGTTGAAGACATCATATTACAGTGATCTATGCATACCCATGTTTATAGCAGCACAAGTCACAATAGCTAAATCTTGAAAGCAGCCTATGTGTCTATCAGCAGATGAATGGTATAGAAAACGCGGTTTATCTACACCTGGTGAGGGGTAAGGGTCCAGTTTCAATCTTCTGCACACAGATTGTTAAGTTTTCTCAGCACCAGTTGTTGAATAGGCTGTCTTTCCTCCAATGTATGTTTTTGGCCCCTTTGTTCAAAATCAAATAGCTGAATGTGTCTGAGGAAGTTACTGTCCTCGGTTTTGTTCCATTGGTCCTTGTAACTGTTTTTGTTCCAGTATCATGCCATTTTTAATCACTATAGCTTTTTATTACAGTTTGAAGTCAGGTATTGCTATGCCTCCTGCTTTGCTGTTGTTGACTGAAATTGCTTTTACTATTCTGGGTCTCTTCTGGCTCCATATTAATTTTAAGGTTGTTTCAACTAGCTCTGTGAAGAATGCTGTTAGTATTTTGAATGGGACTGCACTGACTTTGTAAAAGTTTTGGGAGCATGGTCATTTTGACAATATTGGTTCTGCCTATCAGGTGCAGAGAACATCTATCTGTTTTCTGATGTCATCAATCTCCTTTTTCTGAGCACCGTAGTTTTTGTTGTAGAGGTCTTTTGTTTCTTTGGTTAAGTTAATGCCTAAGTATTTCATTTTTCTGGAAACTGTGAATGGTATTATTTTCATGATTTCCTTCTCATCCCTTGCATTACTGGTGCACATAAGTGCTAATGATTTTTACATGTTGATCTCGTATCATGCTACAACTTGCTGAAGTTGGTTATTAATTCTAAGGGGTTTGCTGGAGTTGTCTGGGTCTCTTATGTACAGCATCATGTCATCTGCAAGCAGTGATAATTTGACTTCTTCCTTTCCTATGTGCATCCTTTTTATTTCTTCTCTTGCTTCTGGCTAATGTTTCAATTACTATTTGGAACAGAAGAGGTGATAGCTGACATCCTTCTCTTGTTCCTGATTTCAGGAGGAAAGCTTTTAGTTTCTTCCCATTTAATATGATGCTGGCTATTGGTTTGTCGTAAATAGCTTTTATCAAACTCAGGTAAGGTCCTTCTATACCTATTTTCTTCAATTTTTTTTATCATATAGTGGTGTTGGATTTCATCGAAAGCTTTTTCTGCATCTGTTGATATGATCATATTTTTTTTACCTTGCTTGTGTTTATGTGATGCATTACATTTATTGATTTATGTGTGTTGAACCATCCTTGCATCTCTGAGATGAAACCTACTTGATCATGATGTATGATTTTTTTGATAGTGTACTGCATTCTATTTGCTAATATTTTGTTCAGAATTTTTGCATGTTCACTAAGGAGAGTGGTCTATAGTTTTATTTTTCAGTTGAGTATCTGGCTTTGAGATAAGGGTGATACTAGCTTCCATAAATGAATTTGGGAGAGCTCCATCCCTTTCAATTTCTTTGAAAAGCATGAGGAGTAAGGGTGATATAACACCCTAAAAGGTTTTATAGAATTCAGCAGTGAATCCATCAGGTCCCAGGCTTTTTTTAGTTGGTAGATTCTTTATTACTTTGTCAGTTTCATAGCTTGTTACTGGGTTGCTTAGCATAGTTCTGTTTTCTTGGGTTAGTTTTGATGGTTTGTGTGTATCTAGGAAATCTGCCCATTTCTTTAAAATTTGTTAGTTTGTTGGAATATAATTTTTCAAAGTAGTTACTTTGTTTTGTATTTCCACAGTATCTGTTGTGATTTCACCTTATTCATTTCTAATTGCATTGATGTGAGTCTTTTCTCTCTCTTATGTATTTCATTTATTCTTTTAAAGAACCAGATCTTCAGTTCATTGATAGTTTTTAGTTTTATTAGTCTCAATTTCATTGCTTTTTGCTCTCATCTTTATAACTCTGCTCTTTGATTTTAGTTTGACACTGGTTTATTGTTGTTTCTCCAGTATCTTAAGATTTCTCATAAATTTGTCATTTGAGCTAGCTTTGTTTTCCTAATGTAAACATTGACTGTGATGAACTTTTTTCTTAGAACCACTTTCACAATGTCCGAGAGGTTTGGTGAATTGTATTGTCATTGTTATTAACTTTCAGAAATCTTTAAATTTTTTATTTGATTTATTCTATGACTCATTGATTGTTTACGAGAATCCTTTCTATTTTTCAGGAGGTTTTGTTTTTTCCAAAATTTCTTCTGTCATTGATTTCTATTTTCATTGCTCAGTGGCCTGAGGGCATGGATGGGGTAATTTCTACTTTTTAAAAATTTAATTAAGCAAGCTTTGTGGACTAGTATGTGATCTATTTTGGAAAAAGTACCATATGCTGCCAAAAAGGAAGTATACTCTTGTAGAAAGATGGAATATTCTGTATATATTCATTAAGTCCATATGTTCAAGGTGTGGCTCAGTTCTGAATTTATTGGTTTTTTGTTTAGTTGATGTATCTCTTTGTGAAAGTGGGCTGTTAAAATTCCCTACTATGACTATTAATACTTATTTGATCTTTTAAATGGCAGTTATTGTTTGATGAAGATAGATGCTCCAGTATTCAATGCATATATGTTTATCAGTGTTATTTCTTCTTGTTGGATTGTTCCTTTAACTAGTATATAGTGACCTTCTTTGTCTTTTCTAATCAGTTTTAGCTTGAAGTTTATCATGTCTGATATTAGAATTGCTAAACCTGTTTGTTTTGGAGATCCTGGTGCACAAAATATTGTTTTCTATCCTTTAACTTTTAGTCATGTGTATCTTTTTGGGTTACATGAATTTCTTGCTTGCAACAGACTGTTGGATTCTTTTTTTTTTTTTTTTTTTTTTTTTTTTTTTTTTTTTTTTTTTTTTTTTTTTTTTTTTTTTTTTTTTTTTTTTTTTTTTTTTTTTTTTTTTTTTTTTTTTTTTTTTTTTTTTTTTTTTTGCTGCAGTCTGCCAATCTGTGTCTTTCAATTGGTGAGTTGAGGATGCTGACATTGAGAGTTATTACTGAGATGTGTTGGTTATTGACTATCACTGTCTTCTTTATCTGTTGATGTATCCTTTGTTTTTTTTTTCCTGGTGTTTTTTGTTGCTGTTTATCCATTGATCTCACTAATTTCCTCTGTGATTTTAGCTGTACTTGATTCATTATTTCTGTTGAGAATATTCTTGAGTTTCTTTCTCTAGAGCTGATTTGGCACTCATATATCTTCTGAGATGGTCTTTTTCATGTAAATATCTTATTTCTCCATCTATTTTGAAGAATAGTTTTGCTGGATAAGTCAATCTGGATTGGAAGATATTTGCTCTTAGGGCTTGAAATACTTCACTTCAAGCTCCTCTAGCCTTTAGGGTTTGTGTTGGAAAGTCTACTGTGATTTTAATTGGTTTACCTTTATATGTGATCTTTTGTTTTTCTCTGGCTACTTTTAAAATTATGTTTTTCTTCCCTGCTTATTTGGTAATTTAATAAGGATATGCCTTAGTGGGTTCTTTTTTCATCATAATTTTCGGTGTTCTATAGGTGTTGCTTACTTGTATTTTAAACTTTTCTTATATTTGGGAAATTTTCTTCTCTGATTTCCATAAGCATGTTAATAAATCCATCTGTGCTATCTTCTAGTTTTTTTCTAACATGAATTTGTCCTAGATTAGTCTTCTTTTTTTGTCATTTAGTAGCTACTCAATAGCCTTCTCTTGTTCTCTTAATTTCTTTTTGATTTCTTTGAGCAGTTTATTGTAGTTCACTATTTTGTCCTCAATATGAGTCAGTCTCTTCACACTGGTCATTTCTACAATGTATGAATTCTATGCAGTTTTTTACCTCAGGTGTTTCTTTTTGAGATCTTTTCAAGGTTTCCATATTCTTGTTGAATCTGTGATTCAGATTTTGAGCTGTTTTGGTTAGCTCATCCAGCTTTTTACCTATTTCTCTAAAATTTACCATGGGCATAATTGAATGAAATTGCTTTGAACTTTGGTTCATTTTCTCTTGTAACTCATCTATTTTCTTCATTTTGCCTATGAACTTTTCATCGATTTTTTGCTACCTAGTATTTATTTTCTTCTCCCTTCCTGTCCCCTTACTCTGCCTCGGGAGAGTTAGGGTTGGGGTGTGAAGATCTTGTATTTCCTAGCTTCCCCATTCTCCTATGCCTATCTTTATTTTTTTCTTTGTACTTTTATTTTGGGGGGGGGGCTTACTGCAGATAGTAGACTAGAGAAATGAGTGGATTTTGTGACTTAGATGGGGATTTTTAGTAGGGTGTTGCCTCCCCATGAATAATTTTCAGTTGTGTATATTCATTGCTAATATTTACTCCTTTTTAAATTTACTTTAAGTAATTTTTGACTCTGCTCTTATGTTTTGCCAAAAGAATTACCTGTGGTTATAACAGCATCCACAGATTTCATCTTATGACATTTCTTTATGATAGTCCTTGCAGTTACACTTTCCCCTTTCATCTGTTCTATGTGCATGCTATGACAGTTTATTATTTGTGGTTATTCTGCAATGTGATAGATGAGATGGGCTGGGGGAATGGGAGAGGTTGAATGAAGAGTGCCAGACACTAGGCAGGAGGGTCCTGAAAGAGGAAGAGTGGTAGATGACAAGATAAGCTTTATGTAGGGTCTGATTATATTTGAGTAGTTCTAGTTGAATTGGAGGGTTAGTATTGAGCATTTTCAGAGGATATTTTGTGGGGGCAAAAGTGAGATATGGGAGAAAGGGGGTTGACTTTGTGATTGAGGAAAGCTATGTGGTTGTCAGAATTTGACGACAGGGAGGACAATAAGCTAGGTAAGATACAGAAGAGCCATGTGTTTGGGAGGGAGGGGCTTGAAGATTAATGCTAGAGAAATTCGGAGTGACCATGAAGCAGATAAGTAGGGGGATTTAAAAACTTGGGAGGAGTTTATGTGTTTGGAAAAAGAATAAAGAAATATGCTGATATTATCTCAGGGGTAAATGAGACATAGAGCTGAGATGAGGGAAAGAACATAGACACCCATTAAGTCAGAGCCAACGAAAGAACGATCATACAAAAATAACAACCCAGTGAACACAGAAAGCCGTAAAAGACTGTAATATAACCCTATGTTACTAAATAAATCAAGAAACATACAAAAAACTTAAACCTACAACATTTCCAATGGAAACACAGATTAAATATTCCAGTGAGACATTGTATATGTGACTCCCAAGTAGCTTCTTTGCCAGATAATCTGAATGCTCTCACCCCAATAACTCCTCTGATCTTCCCACTGCAATACTAGACTTATCTCTGAATCTGGACTTTTTTCTGCCAGATGGCAAGCATTGCAATGCAGATTGAGTTCTTGGTTTAGGAACCCTGGGTGTGACAGTGAATCCAGCAGAGAGAGTCACTGGCACAAAATTGTCCACTGAGTCAGGACTAGTCCTATGCAATCAAACCAACTACAATAGTGACAGGGTAATCTGTTACAGTGCTATCTATCAGGGCTAGTTGATAGCATACCATGAGACCCCGTTCTGGGTCTCCCTTTAGCCTAGAGAAGAAATTCAGGGTTATAGTGTAAGCATCATCAGAACCCCAAGTCTTGATCCACAGTTAATGTGTGCTGAATATGATGACTATGTCTTCTGTAATGTTGAAAAACAGCATTCAACAGTAATTTTATAGAATTAGTTATCTACAGCCCAGGGGGTTGGGGACTGTGTAATGCCAGAGTAGGGAAGAAAAGAAGAAAAAAAAATTATAAGCTCTTCTGATGTGTGGTATGGTAAGGAAGAAATAGGAGGGAGAAATTGACCCTAATAATAGAAAATGTATGTGGTATATTTAGAAGGCAATAACAGGAAATACTGGGTACAAAATTGATAGTGAGAAATGGGTTTAGGAAAAGATTCTATGAGTGATATAAATATTAGAGACAAAGTTAAAGGGGGACAAATGAAAAGGGGGAGGGGAAAGAAAAGAAAAATTAAAGAAGAATAAGACACAGGAGAAAGAAGTCAGGCCAAGAGATTTGGATAGAAATAAGAGGGATATTCAGGGACAAGGGGAAATTCTGTTACACCCTCCATAAACTATATTGGAAAAAAAAAAGACAAGAGGAAGAGAAGCACACATACACAAACAGACATACTTATAAAAGAAAAAAAAGACTAAAATAATGAAGTAAATGCGGGGAGGGATGTGCAGAAGGAGGAAAACAACAAAGAATAAAAAAATATAAAACACATAAAATGAAAATGAAAAAAATAATCAAATCAAATCAAGAATACCAAAAGAAAGTTTTCTATTGTTTTGGAAGTGTGGCTGCTTTCCTCAGCCTAACGTTAAGCATGTGTCTCTGCTCACACTGGGAGTCTAAGGTGGCAGTCTGCCCCTACAATGGTGCTGGGTGTAGGGATCTCCTACAGTGAGAACAGGGTGCCTATTGCACTTCCAGTCTTGTGGCACTCAGGCTGATCCTGACCTCGGACTGCAGGAGCATGGTCTGTGTTCACCAGCCACAGCTCCTCGGCGTGACTCCCCTCAGTTTGCTCCCCAACTTCTGGCTGTCTCCCATGGCTGTCTTTCCCTCTTCTACTCTGAGAACTTGAGAGTGTGCAGCATGGTTTGGGGTCAAGGGGCTGCTTTGGGACCTAGGTTCAAACACTCAGCCCTTCCCTACTACAGTGTCTCCACCAGCTCTTGCTCCAAGATTGGGGATACAGGTACTTAACTGAGGCCACTCACTGACTGTTGTTGTGGAAGGCCACTGTGGAAGCAGTATTCCATGTTTTCCTGCTCATTCCAGTTCCTAATGATTCTTTTGATCCCAGTGTAGTTCTCTAGTTCTCCTTGAGCAAAAGAGTTGTTAGTTTTACTTTGTCTCCTGGCTGGCTGCTGTTGGCAGTGCCTTGCAGGGGTTCACTTCTCTTCTCCATAGTGTAATCTATTTCTTCTCTATCACTCAATCATATTTCTTGTTATCCACCAGTTCCCAGTGGTTCCTAGGTAATCTCCACTTACTTTGATTCCTTTCCAAGCTTTTTTTTTTTCCAGATTCTAGACACTTTGTCTTGGAGCAACTTAGTTGCTGGCACTCACTGCTCCATCATTTTTTTTTCCAACAAAGCTAATATCTGTTGAGTTTTGTATCTATATTCATTAAGGAAATTGGCCTGCAGTTCTCTTTTTTAGTTGGATTTTTCTCTGCTTTGGGGATAAGAGTGATGCTGGCTTCCATAAATGAATTTGGAAGCACTCTTTTTTCTATTTCATTGAGTTTGAGGAGTATTGGTGATGTAACATCTTTAAAGGTTTTGTAAAATCCAGCAGTGAATCAAATCTTGAACATTTTTTTAGCTGATAGTTTCTTTTTTATTACTGCCTTAATTATGTTGCTTGTTACTGGGTTATTCAAAATTTTTATGTCTGCTTGATTTAGTTTTGGTAATTCTTGTATGTCTAGCAATCTGTGCATTTCTTCAAAGTTTTCTGGTTTATTAGAATTCTTCTTTTCAATGCAGTTACTAACTATCTTCTGGAATTTGAAGGTGTCTGATGTGATTTCACCTTTTTCAATTCTTTGTTTTTTCTTTTTCAGTATTTTTTGGTACCAGGGATTGAACTCACAGCCTCGTACCTGTCACTGAGCTAAATCCCTGGCACTTTTTTCATTTCTAACTGCATTAATATTTTTTCTTTCTTTGTAAGTTTGGCTGTGACTAATCTATTTTGTTCATTCTTCAAAGAACCAGCTCTTCAATTTGTTGTTTCTTTGTATTTTTGCCATCTCAATTTCATTAATTTCTGCTTGATCTTTATGATTCCTCCGCTTAATTTCAGCTAGGGCTTGGATTGTTGTTTTTCAAGTATTTTGAGTTTCTTCATTAAGCTATTTATTTGAACTCACTGTTTTTCTAATGTGAGCCTTGATTGCAATAAGCTTCCCTCTTATGACTGCTCTCATTGTGTCCCATTGGTTCTGGTGTGTTGTACTGGAATTGTTTGCTTTCAGGAATTGTTTAATTTTTCCCTTAATTTCTTCTGTGACCCATTGTGCATTTAGCACTACGTTGTTAAGTTCTCAGTTGTGAAAGTATGTTTTGTTCTGGGTGGAGACTGGCAATTGTGGGACCAGTTTGAATTGTAGAATTGGAGACTCAGGCTGGCCTAGAGCACAGGATGGTGACTCAGCCAGGCCCAGGACCAGTGCAGAGTACTAGTTGGAGGCTCCTGCAGGTATGAGACCAATGTGGGGTGCCAGGCAGAGACTTGGGTAGGCTGCAGTGGGTACAGGTCACTGTGTGGAGACTCAGTTGGGCCCGGGGTCTTGTCAGTGACTCAAGTGGGTACAGGCAACTGTGAGCACTGGGTGGGTACCATTCACTTACTTATTCTTTCTGCTCAGAATCAGAGAGTGGATTGGGTGAGCTTCCCCTGTCTTTGGTGAGTGCTGGCAAGGCCACAGGGGATGACTTCTTCAGTGTTTGGAAGGGGATGACAGGAAAAGTTCCAATATACCTTGAGCCTATCCTGGTGGTCTAGTCTAAGCAGCTCTCCTTGGTTCTAACAGGCTATTTGGGAAGTTCTCAAGTTGGCTGCTGCTCCGATGAGCAGGGGTGAAGGCAATGTGGAGTAGGCCTGATGGGAATTGCTGCTTCTTTTTGAGTTGTCCAGATATTTGGTTCAATAAATATGTATCTTCTTTCAAATTAATCTTCTGTTTCAGTGTTTAAGTCCCTCTTGTGGCTTTATATTTGCAGTCATCTTGCCTGAGTGTCTCTGACGTGATGTCTCCTCTAGTCAGCTATGTTGGATTTCCCCTTGTGATTTATTTTATCTTTTTTTTTTTTTTTTTTTTTTTTTTTTTTTTTTTTTTTTTTTTTTTTTTTTTTTTTTTTTTTTTTTTTTTTTTTTTTTTTTTTTTTTTTTTTTTTTTTTTTTTTTTTTTTTTTTTTTTTTTTTTTGGTACTTTGGATCAAACTGATGACTTCATGGTTGCCAGGCAGGCGCTGTGCTGCTGAGCTATATCCCTGGCCCTCCTCTTTGTGAATTCTTATGAATTTCTCTGCACTAAGATATTTCTTATACTTAATTCATGTAAATCCCTACTTATCTCTCTTTTCTTTTTATCTTCTGACACAAATACAGTTCGATATTATTTTCTCTCTAACTGTTGCAATTGTGTCTTTGTAATTTTTCTCTTATTGATGAGGCAAAATTCTTGACACCAAATGTTCATAAAGGTTTCAGTCCATAATCTACTGACTCCAAGGCAGGGTGGCACATGGCAGAAGGTCAACAGTTCATTTTGGTGGAAGACAGCAAAATCAACAAGCAAGAAGAGCAAGACAAACCTCTTTCTGTGCCTTACATTTTATGCAAGCTACCTGCCAAAGGACAAGTGTGGATTCATATCCTTAATCCCGGCATCGGATCATGAATCAATCACAAAGTCTAGATTCAGTCTTCTCTGAAAAGCCTGCCCCCCATGACTACATGAGGCTTTGGGAGGACATTCAGACAAACCATAGCAGCTTACTTTATGGCCTCTGTGTCTCAGGCCTTTATGCACTGTTCTCTATACACCATCACACTGGGCCACTTCTCCTAACAGAGCCACTTAATAATATCTAAACAGAATGAAAGTCTCCATATAAAGAGTATCTGGGAAATTCAGGAGATTTGTAAGCTAAATTATCAGGGGATCTCAGAACTAAAGACCATGGTCTCTGACAAACAGTTCATGTTCATTGAAAGCAGTGAATAGGTGAGGATTTTTCCGGGGCTTGCCCTCACAGACAGAGCCACAGGCCAACTAGTAAAGTACTTGGGATTCCTTGTTTTGGCTTGTGTAACTGACCTCAGAAGCAGTTGATTTCTATCAGGATCAGAGTAAGAAGGATAACCTTTTTGTGCAGTTTTTTCAACTCTCAATTTCATTTGATGACTACGTGAATCTCTAAAAGGATTTTTAAAATATAATACCTGTATTGAGTCCTCTCTTCTATGACATCTATAGCATCATCTATGATCCACAAACTGAGTAGGCTCATATACAAATCTACCTAAAAAGATTATTTCAGGAGTCTTTTATGATTTAATGACATACTTGTTAATTGTACTTTCAAAATTTTCAAGTCAAGTTCATCCTTTTCAGGCACTATGGCTCAGAACTTTGGAAAATCAACTGAATCTTGTTCAACTACTTGAACTTGTGACATGGATAAAGAAGAAGTCAGATTATCTGATTTACACTCCAAAATGTCTATGTTGTTTTCTACAGGTTTAGGATTTTTAGTGTAATTAAGTCAGTCTAAAGCAACCACAAAAAATCCTCAGAATTCTCCTACTGATTTTTATTTTGACACTTTCACCTTACATATACTGAAAAAAAATGCTCAACAGAGGAAATTGATAGAGACTCTAGAACTTGCAAATCACATATTTAGTTTTATTCCACGTCAAGTATTATTACCTGAGAATTATGACTCTTTTCCTCCACATAAATGTTTTCAAATATCTACAAATTAGCAATATATCCTCAACAGCAAAAACATGGCTATGTGAAGAAAGAATTTATAATGTTGATTAAAATGTTGCCCAAGAGTAACACAATGTGCTATCTATAATCCTTTCTATGAAGAAGTGTGTGATTCACCTCAGCTCCCAAAGCCAGAAAGGTTAGCCTGGAGAGAGACATAATTCATTTACCACCCTGACTATAACAGTACCTCAGACATTCCTACCACCACTGACCTGGGTCTCATGCTAATCATGGAAGGGGTCTTGGGAAAAAAGTCTAGTGGATGAAAGTGTGACCCCCTCCCCTGTGAGAACAGCTCTGCTCTCATGTTTTGTAAATTGTGCCTCTTTCAATGATTTTGTTTCAGGAAAGGGTTCAATTGCTACTTTTGCATTTGGAGATCCCTGGTGCAGCAGTGAAAAGAGTGTGGGTTATCCCAGTAAATAGCTTTGAGATTTGTTCTTGTCTAGGTTACTTTTTTCTCATTGCTGAGGCAAAACACCTGATGCCCAAAATTAGGGAAGGAAAGGTTTATTTCTTATGGTTCTCAGAGGTTTCGGTCCATACTTAGTTGGCTCCAAGGCAGTGTGGTGTGGTGGGGCAGCCATTCATGGCCACAGCAACAACAAGCGTGAACCAGCAAGAGAGAGAGGACACACCGTCTCCTTGCCCTTACACTGTATGTCAACTCTACTCCTAGACGTGTGTAGCACTCATATCGCCAATCCCAGTGCTAGACAACAAACCAATCACGAATGCCAGACTCAGCCCCATCCATGATTACATGATGTTTTGTGGGGACACAGCACCTTACTCGCAACAGTTTTCAGCTCCATCATTTACTAGCTGTGCGTCATTAGCCATCAGATCAACTCTCTTAACTTGTCATTTCCTTACCTGTAAAATGAGACTACTGATAACTCCTGTTCTTGAGAAGGTATTGAAAAGACTTGATAAAATGTGATAAAATGAAAACTTCCCATCACAAATTTTGCAGTACATAAACTTTAGTATCTTTTTTCTATCCTCTAGATTAGAAATTCCTGTAAGGCAGTTTCTGTAGTTTATTTCTCCTACTGCCTCCATTTCTAGTTCAGTTCTGAACTTGTGGGACCTATATAGTATCACTCACTAGTGAAGTGCTTTGTCCAACTGCAGTGAGAAAGATTATCAGGCTCATAATTCTGAGAATAGTTTAAAAACAACCCACTATATCATCAATATTCAGTAAATACCTCAAACTGGACTCCTTTAAAAAATAAAACCACTTTATTAAACCAAAAATCTGCATAACACACAATTTACAAACTTAAAATGTAAGATTCAATAGACCCAAGCACATTGACAGAGTTGTACAACTGTAACCACAAACCAATTTGCACAAACTGAGCTCTGGGAAACTACTGCTTCTGCCTATTAATGATGTACTATATCATGTTCTTATTCTTGCCTTTGCTACCAGAAAGTTCAGATTTAAACTATAGTACATTTTCTTAGATTTATGTTGTCTGTTATTAGGTCCTCCTTCCAACTTTACTATTTGGCACTTTTTTTCTCAGTGCTGAGGATGGAACCCAGGATGTCATGCATCTTGGGCAAGTACTCTGTCACAAAGCTACACCCCACCATGACACTATATTTTCACTCTCAAAAATCACTTTTTTTGTTTTAGTACTTCTTCATTTGTCTCTTTATGTTGTCTCATAACTTAATTTGGCAACACCTAGTGCACAACTAATTTTAAAAAGTAAATACAGCCCTTCACATTACCCTTTGGTTCTGCCAGAGTTGGCTCTTTTAAGGCATCTATTCAAAGTATCCTCTGCTTGAAAGCCTTTTCTTGCACCTTCAGTTGTTGAAATAACCTAGGTTCCAGGCCATTTTTAGGGAGTTTGTTTAGAATTTGCCTTGATATCTTGTGATAAGTGGCAGAATATCTGTGAACTCACTTTTGTGTGAAAAGGTCAGATAGGCTATGTCTGTCATTTGACCTTGTGGAATGATTCATTTTGAGGAGCATCTATCAGAAGTTATTGGAAAATACACTGCCTCTAGTTCTAGGTTTCCTTTGAGAAATCAGAATCAAAGAGCAGATATAAAAAAGTGGGAAAAAACGGGCTCCTTGGAAACATATGGGTTTGAATCATGATTCAGTACATATCAGCCATGTGACTTCTGTCTGTGAAGCAGCCCCAGATTCCTCACCTATGAAGATGAGCATGTCAGCTAACGATTGCATTTGGCTCAAATAATCAGAATGACAGAGAATGTGTGTGTGTGTCTCTGTGTGTCTCTGTGTATGTTTAACCTAGTCTCATTGCTTTTTCTAGAAACTTCTATTAGTAAGAGAAGAGAATAGATACTGCATAATAGTGCCTCCCACCATGAGGGAAAAGTACTCCTTTGAGGATGTGGAAGCAAGACACCAAAGAACCCAGGATCCTCTGAGTTTTATTCTTTCACCTAGTGAGATACTCTGTAACTCAATTTCTTCCTATACATTGCCACTTCTTTTTGTATTTTGATGTTATAAGTTGAATGACCAGGAAGTATCATGGTTTTAAATCATGTTCCTTTTCCATAAAGGGTGATTATTTAACTTATGTTTGAAATTCTCCAAGTGAAGTGTGGTAGAACAGCCCTTGTGTGATTTTATTATTTTCAAAAAAAATTTTTTTTTGTTTTCCTGCTTATACAGAAACCACTGATCAGTAAAGCACTAAGTGGGATTACTTAGCTGAAGATTTAAGTTCCTAACCAGCATAGGCTAGAGTAAATTTGCTCAATGACTCCAGTACCTTCCCATTTACAGCTCACATTGGAAATAGATTCATCATGCCATCTGTTAGTTCTGAGCTACTGCAGGTGGTCACGACACCACAGTAGAAAACAAATGTAGGCGCCATTTTAGGAGAAAATCATATCTGATGCTCCTTACTCCTTCCTGGTTTCTCTAAATTTTTTTCCTACCAGTTTGACACTCCATCTTTAACTTCAAATGAAGAAAATCGCTGATTGAGCACCCTAGAAACAAGTGAAGTCAAGAGATCCCTGAGAGGATAGGAAGGTTAATAAGGGAAGAGAATGGTTTTCCAGGAGCTATATGTTTGTAAAGTTGGGGAAACCATGATGGTTGACTCCATAGTGACCTCTGCCTGTAAACCTGCAATAAACCTGTAAATAGCTCGGATGGCTGCAATAAAAAGTGTTCTGAACCACAGTCATCCACTCCCTTAAAATTGTGTTGTGTGTTTTTTAGTTTAACCATAGCCTTTGTGGCAATGGTTTCCCAAAGTTATTTCTAGCTTTTAACTGATAGTGTTTATGGTTGGAGTAATCAGACCTAGTCTATCCTCACTGATTTTCCTTCAGGCATCATTATAGGATTAACAGTAAATTCTCCTAAAAGATTGTACCTTCGTGAAAGAAGAGGAAAAAAGAAAGCATAAATTATACCACATTCCTATTCTAAACCTTGTCTTCTGGGAAATTTTAACTCTAATTTAGAATGTGTGATACTCAGAGCTCTGTATGCTATGAAAAATGTTATTTAACATGAGACTAATTAAAAACTGAAAACTGAAAAGAAAGTCTACTTCCAGACAAACATGACTTCGACTAAGTATAGTATTCATGGCAAATAAGCCATTGAAAAGATATTTCTGCCCATAGTTTGCAATGAAGCCTGAGCAGGAAATGAACAACAAAATCTGAGAGGAGAATTTCACTTGTGTATCTTTCCTGAGTTCCACTTTTATTCATTCACTCACAATAATGATTCTACAAACTTTCTTAAGTGCTTAGTCGTTAGGGTCCTTGCTGGCTTTTCTGCACTTCTGAGATGAAGGGAAGTGGGCCACAGAGATAAGAAATTACTTCCATGTGTAGGACAACTGGCCTGAGGTCTCAATAGCTGCACATCAGATACTAGCTTTCTTATTATAGCTTGCTTGCCATGCTAAGTTACATGCGAAGGTGATACTATGCTTTCTTTCTGAAGATGTTTGCCAGAACCCATAAAACTCACAGTGAGAGAATTGTAGAAAACCACTGTATCACAACTCCAAACTTTCACATTTAATGATTAATAATCTTTCTGTCTGTCAAGTGACTTTTATGTATCACTTGGAGAATAGTTGACCCTCAAACCAACACAGCCGTCTTCCATTTATTTAAAGAAAAATATACTGCATAGAGTGGGAATTTTTATTTCACACCAATGGTTTGGCTTCCTGTTCCAGAGTTGATGGCATTATTGATTTGCCCATAAATGACCTAAATAAAAAAAAATGTTAGTTTAAGTGTTTGAAGTGGGCATCATATAATGTAATCTCATACTAAGATCCAAAACTGACTTAATTTACAAAAGTAGTTACAGAACAAGAATTGCAAATGGTAGCTCGTTGGCCAAATCTGGTTGTTATTTTTTATTTTTAATTTTTTTTGCATAACTTAAGCTAAGAGTGGCTTTCACTTTTAGAAAACGATGAGGACATCAACTGTGGATTGCTGCTTGGCTGTACACCATACAGGAAGGAAGCAGGATTGGGCAGTGTGAGAGGCTGAACTGTGATGCAATTCACATGAAGGCCGTATTGATTCCAAGGGAAAATCTGGAGCTGGGAGGGCTCTTAGGAGTTTCCTTGGGTAGGAAAAAGGAGCCAGGTTTCTATACTCCCATCTTGACACATGAACGTGATCTGCCTCATGAAGAAGATGTAACTTTGACCAAGGCAATTTTCTTCAGTGAAAGTTGCTCTCAAAGATGGCTGATGATTACAGAACATCTTCTACCAGGTTTCTCAGAACTGGAGGAAAAATTCCTTTACTCCCAAAGAAACTTCAGATTGGCCTCTGGTGTTTGGTGAGAGTGGGCTCAGCACACAGCTGGTCACGTTTTTCTAGCTCTGCCCTGCAGTTACCTGGCTTGTGACCTGGCATAGCACAGGAAGAAGGTTCAAAGAAACAACGTACGTACAGAGAAGTGTATTTCTTTTTGAGAGGTGGAGCTGACCCTAAGCTCTTTACCTCATATCTGCTCACCTCATATGTCTCTTGAGAGAGAAAACAGAATAAATAATGAGATATTATTTATCTCAAGAGTGGAAGAATACAAAAGGACACAGTGTAGCACTCATGCTCCACTGATGATGTCAAGTGTCCATCCTCGGCAAAAAGGCACCGTGAACACCTGAGGCTGTAACCCAGAAGGTGCTGCGACAGAGTAGCAGAAGAGGGAGCTTCAAACTCCCTTTTAAACCTGACTGTCTTTTCCTCTTCTGTAACACTAAATTCCTAGGTAATACTATAACCTCTTCTGGTAGAATAGAGACCTTTTACTGTTTACTGACAACATCCTCTCTTCTGCACAACTCACTTCAGAGGTCACCTCCTCTAGTAAGCAGTCTAGATTAAGACAATTGGTGCATTCGTCCTGAGTTGATTGCCCATACCCTCTTACTCTGTGTGGGTAGTCTGTGGATATAAGCTGACAAAGACAGAGAGAACGCATTCTGAGGTGGCTGTGCTCTCTCACTTACAGCAACTCTGCTTTGTGTGTACCCGCAGTCAGAGAGTATTCGTCCAGCACAAAAAATGTGATTCAGAGAAAGATGAACACTTTATCCAGAATTACACAGAGAGAGGGATTCATAAAAGAGGACCAGAGATCTTGGTTACAGTCTGCAACAGTACTTAGTTGTTTATTTTTCACTGTTTTTATTTCATTTTTTTTTCTGTTTTTAAAATATAAAACGTATTATTACTAATTTTACCTAGAAAACTTGTGTGATTCTACTTATGTTTCTCTTTATTCTTAGAGTTTAAAATCTACCATTTTAAAGTACTTTCTGATCAATCAAATATATTTTTGCAGGAGAAGCTATTGTGTCTAGATGGGTAAGAAGCCTAAAAACAAGGTTGATATGAAGGCTTTGATTTCATTTTCTGCACTGTTGAGATGATATGGCTCAAGGATTGACTGAAAAAGTTTATTTGGAAGTGTTTTTTAAACTGTTAAAGAGCTAAGGAAATATATTAAAATGTAGATATAAAGTTTTACTATTCTTTTACTCCTAATAATACTTTTTAAATGTACCTCAATACATTGTTTAGATTCTAGAAAAATATTTAATAGATACTGTAAATTCCAAACAATTGTTTCTTAATCTGTTCAAATTTAAGCAGGATGTGCATGCATACCAGAGAACACTTTATTTTTCCATAATTTCCATTTTTGGAAAAGTTGCAAAGATTTATGGAAAATTAGAAGGGGATCACATATGGAGTTTCAAACTACAATTTATGACGAAAATGAAATAAATGTAAAACAGTTGTCAAATCGCATGGTTCAAATAGAAACTTACCTCATTGCTTTTATGGTAATTGAAAAGAATTGTTTTTCTTAATAACCCCTAGTTGTCACTCAGTACAGTTTTATGTAGTTCATTTATTGAATAGCTTTAAATGAGTATGTGTTTGAAATAGTTTGGATACAATTGAAGTATTTCTTCCAAGAAGTCATGTGTAGGAAGTTCAACCTTTAGTATGGCAAAATTAGGATATACTCTGGACTTTTTAGATGTGAGACATTGTGGGAGATCCTTAGGTTTCTCTTTGGGAAGAAATTAAGGAATTTCTAGTGAGATCCAAGTTAGTTTTTGTGAGATCATATTGTCATAAGAGTGAGTTCAACCACTATATTGCTCTCTGACTTCCTGTCTGGCTATGCTATTTTATCTTTTCCACACAATCCTATTTTTTTGTAAGGAAAATGAAGCCACCGTGAAGTCATTACCAGAACTGGCACTATGATTTTGAATCTCTAAGCCTGAGAGGTAAATAACCTCTTTCCTTTAAAAAATAGCCTGCCTTAGGTATTGCATTATAGTAATGACAAACAGATTAATACAGCATACATGTACCATTTAAAAATAACATTTCAAATGCCCTCTAAACTGCTATGTCCAATATATTTTTCCCGTCCCATAATAGCATTTTGTCTTTAGTTCATCATATTTTATCATTTATTGTTATTTTAAAACTCAGTGTGGTCCCATCTGAAATTAAATAAAGTTTCAAGTCTTATTCAAACTTTATCTTCTTCTGTTTCTAGTGTGGAATGTTCTTGCTCCACCTCCTCATCTTGCCCTGTCAAGAAAGTCTCTCAGTTTTTTGCCACTAGGTCTTTTTACTATGGATAATCCTCCCTCATTTGTGTAACACTGGAAACACATTTAAGCCTGCCATCATTTATGTTTTCTATGTAAACACCAGATACGTTTGGGCCTAAAGATGAAGGAATGAAATGATTGGGATAGAGTTTAATGTTAATATTGGTAAAAATCAGTGTCCTGAGTCAGATTCCCCAGAAATCAAATTCTGAGATTGAGCTAGTGATTAGAAAATTTATTATGGTGGAGGTTAAAGAGAAAGAAACCTTAGGCTGGAGGAGAAGTTGGGTATAAGGACTGTCACAAAGAAGCTGGCATAGTGCTTTAGCAATATCCTCTGACGAGGACTGAAAGGGTTGGGCATTCATACTGCACTGAGCCTCATTATGTGTGGTCCTCCCAGAACAGAGCATATCTTTGGGCAGGGAGCCTTTTTCAGCTGAGAAAATTACCAAGGAGGGCTGACAGCAATCTTCCCATAAGGCGGAGGAATGAATTGTTTGATTTTTAACTGTGGTATCATATTCATGATGGTCCATTCTTTATGCTGCATTGATCCACAGAAGCCAGTCCCATAACATTCCCAGTGGACCTCTTTTCCTGGAGGAAATTATTATGATTGAGAAATTACTATTCCCACTATTGCAGATAGCCTCAATGGCACAAATGATACTCATCCTTTCCCTGCTCTATTAGCCATTCAAACTTTCCTTCTCCTTTGGTGGTCTATGGGACATTTTTGTGGGAAATCTAGACTCATCCTTGAGTTCAATCTCTGTTTTTAGGAGTGACTGTTGCCTTTATCATTAGTATCATCAATGGGCCAGAAAACATGAAGAGAAGTCTAGGTGATTCATCTAAGTGCCAGACTTCCTTTTTGACACTCTCTGTGTTACCATGGTTCTGCCTCCTCCTAACTGATAGTCAAGGTTCATTATCCCAGTCAAAATGGTGATTTCCTTATCCTTACTAGCGCTTGGCATGACCTGACCTAGGGATTGGCGGCAGGGGAAGCTTAGAATTCAGGGACAATCTTACAAGTTCTCTTTATTGGCCTCTCCCAGATGAGGACCTCCAATTCTCAACACACAGAGGTTAAACTTGTTGGGATCAGAGAACAACTTTTCGATAGAAATTTTAGGAAAAAAATTGAACTTTAAATTAGTTAATTAACCCTTAGCCAGACATCTTGTTGTGCATCATTGTGCTAGGAATTAAAATAGATGGAATTTTACTCTGTATGAGATGACTAGTAAAATATATGAACAAAATCTAGCCCCTAAACATTTGTAGACAGTGAGATAATAAAATATAAAATAAAGTAAATAAACCAACTATGTGACAGTTTAGTGTGAAATTTATCATAAATAGATCTTAGAGTTGACAAATATGCAACACTTTAATTCCAGCACGTTGAGATTTTGTTCTTCTGTTAGGTTGCTTCCTGTGTGACTAATTGATTCGCCTTGTATGAGATAAGAGGAGCCTGGAAGAATTTCATTAGGAAAACATAGGGTGTACTTGTTGATGTTTATAAAAACATGATTTTAATTATCATTAGCTTTGTGATTTGTAATTTCCTCTGACTCACCTTACCATTCTTTTCTGTTTTTTCTTTTTTTTTGTTTTGCTAAGATACCAACAGCATCTGTCCATACACTGCAACAATCTTCCCATGCTAAAATTAACTAACATTAATAGTAAATTGATAATGGTGCATTTCACTGAGGACTACACTAAGTAGTCTCTGTATAAAATGTTCTTTAATCCTCACAAAAAGTGTGAGAGGAAAACTTCACTATAATTGTTCTTTTATAAAGAGGACATAATGTAGTAGAAAGGATATGAGGAATGATTACTGCCAGAAGAGAAAAAAGAGACACTACAAAATTTCTTTTGTATCCCATAACTGTTTTTCATTAGCTGCATTGCTTCCTTTCTTTCTTTCTTTCTTTCTTTCTTTCTTTCTTTCTTTCTTTCTTTCTTTCTTTCTCTTTCTTGCTTTCTTGCTCTTTCTTTCTTTCTTTCTTTCTTTCTTTCTTTCTTTCTTTCTTTCTTTCTTTCTTTCTTTCTCCCTTTCTTTGACAACTAGGCATTGTTATGATTTAGATCTAAAATGCCTCCCAAAAGCCTAAGGTGTGCTGGACTGGGGCTTTGGAAAGGTGATTGGATCACTGTGGCACTACACACATTGGTGGGTAGATCCACTGATGAGCTCACACCTAAGTGTGCTGTAAGGAGGTGGCCTGATTGGAAGCAGTGTGTCACTAACTGGGCACCTTCAGAACATACATACGACTCCTTCCTCGCTCTTTTCTTTTCGCTCTGCTTTCTGTTGCCATGGCTGAGTAGCTTTCCTCCACAGTGCCCTTCCTCCATGCCATTTCTGCCTTGGAGCCAGATGACTGTAAACTGGAACCCTAAAATTACGAGCCAAATTAAACCTCTCCTCTTTTAACTTGTGGGCATCAGGTATTGTGTCTCAGTGACCAGAAAGCTGACTAATACAGTCATGATACCTAATCTAAAACATTTAGCCTAAGGCCTCAATTATGGATTTCTGGGTAATTTTTGAGTTTTGTAACCGTTTGAGGATGACATATGAACTCTATTTTGAAAAACACAGAATGTTTGATTGTTCGCTTAAATTTGCCTCCAGGTCCCCTCCTGTTTCTCAGGAGTTCTCTCTCTCTCTCTCTCAAGAACCTTTCCTACTCTTAGAAAAAAAAATTACCTCCAGGGTTTTGTCAGGTACGACTAGCTCCATGAGTGTGATCAGTGCTTGTCTCTATGCTTAGAACATACAATGCAATATGGTTACTGTCTTGAAATTCTTAATAATTTTATCTGGTCTTAATTTATTTTGAGACAGGTTCTCTCTTAAGTTGCCCAGGCTGGTCTTGAACTTGTGATCCATCTGCCTTAGCCTGGGATTATGGACATTGCTGGCAGTTTTATTTTCGAATCTGTGTTTAGTAAGTGAGGTCTGGGAGCCCATAGAATGTGCAGGGGCTTACAGTCTGCTTTACAAGTAGTTGCCCCTGCTGCTATATGAATGCCCGCTGGAATCAGCTCTCAGTTGCCCACTCTTTGGTCTCTCCCTGGTGTTCTGTCTCCCTCTCCCAGACAGGAGTGGAACTGGGTGCAGATCTGAGGAGTCAGAGGCAATGTCTGAGGAAATTAAGAATCAGCATCTGCTACTTTGAGGAGATTAAGAAGGGCTGAGGACTCCATTGCTCAGAAGATCTGCATTTACACAAATAGTATCCTATTGTCCGAGGAAATGTGACATTAAATAGTAAATTAAAACCAAGAAATGAACAAAATATACCTTGAGAGGTTGAGAGAGGGAACTCAAAAAAAATTTTTCCTTGTCTTTTGAATAAGAAGTCCCACATTTTCATTTTTCACTGGGCCTTTCAAATTCTGTAGTCAATTCTGTAGGTATTCTAAAGAAATATGTTCACTTGTTTAGCATGTTGCAGAGAGTGTGACAACACCTTCTGTGTGCTTGTCCTCTAAACAGAACTAAAGGGCTGGTCAGGGCTCTCAGGACCTCTGGAGGCTGTGGCAGGCCAGAATCTCCTGCGCCTCTGGGGAGCAGCAGCCTGTTCATTTTCAGGCTCTTCACATCCTGTGGTCAGGCCTCTCCCCGCTTCGTCCCAGCCTTGCGCACACTTTCCATGAAATTGCACTGTGAGGTGTAATCAGTGGTGGTTACTGCTCTTCACTTTAAATGCAAGGAGGCTGTAGGCAGGACTTCACAGACCTTACCTGTGTAAGGCGAATTCCAAGAAAATTCTCTGGTATTAAAACAAAGAAGTGAAAACTCGAGTGAAATCCTCACTGGTTTGTTCTAAGGATATATTTTCTCTTTTTGTATACAATATTTATTCAACTGTAACTTGGTACACTGACTTGACATTTCAGTCACGGTCTTTGGCATTGCATCCGCATTGTGACTGCCCGGCTCTTTGGAGCAGGTTGGTAACCCACACACGGAAGCTGTCTTGAAATCTTTTTCAAGTCCATCTAGGTAAATATTTGTGTTCAATTTGACGCACGTTCTCCCTAGGGAAGTTCAGCTGGGTGGTTCAGTTTGGTTCTGCTAGAAGGGAGTTATCATGGACTCTGGGGTTGTTTTTCCTTAAGAAAATAGTCACCTTGGACAGAACGATCAAGGTTGCTTGTGATCGCTGCCTAAATGAAAAGTCTCATTGTGTTCCATGGGGGAACTTTTAATTCCACACTATCTCTCTGAGAGAAATGAAAAGCAAACTGTTCCAGTTCTCAGTTTTATCAAATTGGTTTGCCTTACAAAACATATTTTGTAATGTCTATCAAATAATGCTCAGAATGATTTCTAAATAAGGTCACAAGGCAATGTAGCACCTCAGTACCCTGTGGTTGGTTTGAAAGCCTAGGTTCTAGCTTATGTTTTGTCACTGAAGGGTTGTGATAATATCTGAGACAGAGTAGATGTTTTAAAAATGCTTATTGTTAAAAGGTATTATAATGTCTTTAAAATTTCGTCATTGGTAATTTTTAAACTAACAAAGAAAAGTTACATATATTTTTGATGTAGAACATACTTTGAGACATCTACACATTGTGAATGGGCTGATTCAAACTCATAAACATATATTATCTCACATGTTTTTGTGCTAATAACACAAATGTCTCTGTGATTTTCAAGAGCACAAGATGTAATTAATTACAGTCAACATGTTGTACACAAGGTATCTTGAGGTGTGTTTTCTTGTCTAATGGAAATTTGGTGTCCTTTGACCAACATTTCCCCAAATTTCCTCTTACTCCACTGGCTTCTGATAACTACCATTCCATTCTCTGCTTCTATGATTTTGACACTTTTAGATTTCATAGATAAGTAAGATCATGTGGTTATTATTTCCCTTTTTGTGCCTGGTTAAATAACTTTTATGTGTGTGTGTGCTATAAAAAACTCACTTAAATTCATATTATCTACCAGAATGGAAGATGCATATCTGTTACATTATAATATGATTCATGCCATATTTAGGACAATAATTTCAGTGAATCTAGTTGCATACATGCTTGCCTAATAGACTCCCATTTTGACATTCTCTGCAAATTTCAAAGGCAGCAACTATGGAGACAGATTTCCCATTGGTGTGTTCCAGGCTGTGGTGTGTTTTAGAGCCTTGCTCTGAAAAAGTTCCATGACTATGGATCCTCTATGCTCTAGGGATGCTCAGTATAAAGGCTAACTGGCCTTTTCCCTAGCCACACTCAGTCCCTACCACAAGAAGAACCAGAAGCTGTAAGACCAGAGAGCAAAATGTCACCTCCTCAGGGAAATCACCATAGTGACTCCAAGAGAACAAATATGGCTTTTTTTTAGTGAAGCCATCAGGCGTTCCAAGATAGATATATTTATGGTTCCAGATGGATATATATCACTGATGTATTAAAAAAAAGTTAACAAGTTAATTTGAATAATACTATGAAAAATATTCCATATGTTAAGTTAAAGAAATTTCCATAGATTTATACTTAGTTTGGTCCACACAAAATTGCAAGATTCAGCTGTTTCTTATGTAAAATATAGTAGGTTCATATGATTCTAATATTTGAAAGCATTTACCATCTAATAATTTGTTTTGCTTATCCTGTGTATCAGCTGTGTCCTGGAAGTACACATTGTTCTAGCATAATTTTGGTATTGATTATATCTCTGTACAGAGTATGACACTGACTTTTGTGTAATGCTACAGTATATAGTGCTTTTCGCCTGGAAGAGGTGTCAAAATCATACTAGTTATTGGTTACTAGTGACTTGTAATCAGAAGTCCTCGTGGAATATGTCGTTATTCGCTATTATGTTCAGTATACTGTCTATAATTTGACCAGAACTCTTAATGTCTGGCCTTGGCAAATAGGGGTTATTCTTAGTATCGGAAATTTTCAGGTTTTTAAGATTTTGAAATGTTCCCAGAATAATGATTACTTGGCCAAAGGCCATCTGATTTGAGGCTATACATAACAAAGCTAATTCTACTTGATTTTGCTTCTGATTAAAGAGCCAGGGAAGATGATACCCATCTCAGAGAATCATTGCACCATTAACCAGAAAATGCATGCAATCTTATCAGGATATTGGCTTGTAAGGGCCTTTCTTTGGTGCTAGAGGCTAGAGACTCAAAGCCACTTTGTGTTTTTTGTCTCTGACTTTTTCTTTAGAGACTGTAACACTTAATGTTCCATCCTGTGTGTAAGTATATGTCATCAGTATTCCAAATATTGGCTTGATGCTATCAGTAAGGTCTAAAGACAAACTAATGGGTGGTTTAGCTTCGATTGTAGCATTGTCGTAATCACCAGGTTATGTAACGATAACAACTGTGATGTGTCATTTGGGTGCGTGAATGCTGTATTGTTATTTGCACTGGAAGCCCTTGATAAAAGTTTCATTATTTTATGCAGTTCCCATCTCCTAGCTCTAAAGGAAATGAGTCCTCTTTAGTCTTTTCTTTCTGTGGCCCACTTTTCATTAAAAGTCTGACCTTGGCCATTCGTATCTTGTCTGGGAAAATGAAGTTAGAGCTGTCTGAGAAGACTTATGAAGGGCTGGTAAGAGGGGTAAGGGGAAAGCTACGCTTCTCCCCAGCCTTCCTCCTATAATGTGGGTTTCAACATGCTTCCGCACACTCAGTATTTGGATGTCAGAAAGCAAGATTATGTAACAAGAGGGTCCATTCCCACAGACATGTCTTTGAGCAGTCATCCTGGAGTGGTTAAAATCAGGAAAGCAAGGATCTAGGCCCATTATTTGCATACTCAACTTGCATAGCAAGTTTCAGCCCTGCCCCTCATTGAAGCAGGCCAGTAAGCTGCTATGTAAACAACACTCTTCAACTACTTCTTGGATTTTAGTCTAGCAGAACTTATTCTGTGTACTGAACCCCCTGTGCTGAAGTACAGGACCTGTTGAAGTACTCACTTTAGTGTTGCTATTAAAAAACAAAAGGAAAAAATGTACATAAAGAAAATAATCTCCATTATACTAGTCCCTATTATTTGCTCTACACTAATAGAACATAACTGTCTGATTTCAGAAAGTAACTTAACTTCTCTTTGCTGCAATTTCCTTTTCTATTTTTTAAAATAGTGACATAATAGTTCTTACTTGATGGGTGATTGAAAACATTGAGTTAATATATGTAAACTACTTAGAACAGAGATCAGCAGACCATAGTCTATGAGCCAAATTTAGTCAGAAGTCTGTTTTTATGACCTATGAGCTAAAAAACAATTTTTTATGCTTTTAAAAGTTTTGTTTCTGAGGTAATTGTATCAGTCCTAGATATATTTCAATTTTGTCTCTTGGTCCATAAAGTCTAAACTGTTTACTATCTGACACTTCAAAAAAATTTTTTTGACTCCTGTCATAGAACAGTACCTAAAATATGGTAAGTGCTTTTTAAAAATACTAGCTAATATAAACAGTATTATTTACTACATTATATTATGCCATACCAAAGTATACTCATATGTCTTGAGTTGCTAAAGCCAAAGAAAAAGGCTGAAGTGTCAGAATAACACTGCATCCAGTTCATGCTGTAGGTTCAAGAGATTCCTAGCTCTTGATCTTTCAAAAGATGCTCTGATGCCACTGGCAGGGGCTACACTTGCAGAGTTCTAGTGATAAGGTTGTGAATCAGGGTGATGATGATAGATATGGTAAACATCACTTGTGTGTGAGCATTTACATGGATTTATAAAGTTGTCATGTCTTGAATCTGTGCCATATGTCAGATACCATGTAAACAGGTAATTTAATTAAACAAATGATTTAATTGCTGTAAGATAGTTCCCATTACTGTTCCTATTTTATAGAGGTGAAGTAAATCACTGCAAGAAGTCAAATAACTGCCTACTACATCAGAATGACTTCAGATCTCGGTCTCTTTTTAAAATAATTTATTAGTGCACGTTGATAACATAGGATAATGGGTTTCGTTTTAGCACATTGGTGGATGTATATAAATACTTTTATTATTTTCATCCCATTTTTCCTGCTCATTCTCTTCCCTTCCCCCAATCCCTTTCTCATCTCTAATAGTCTATCTTCTACTTTTCTGTCATCACTCCTTATTTAAAAATGTTTTTAAATTTATTTTTAATTTTTCTCTTATTAGCATATCACATTGATTTGTTACAGTTGCAAAAAAGTAATGAGTTGCAACTAGTAGACAGTAATTGCAAATCAATTATAGACTTCAGAGAGACATAGTCTGTTTTATTTGCCAATTTGTGATAGACATTATAGATTCAGCATCATTGCTAGCCTGAAAATGATATCCAGAAACCTCATTTAGTTGTTGTGTCAGCTCTAAACTCTTAGGGGACTCATTTATTTTTCAAAGAAATAAAAAAGCAGCTTCCCCCAACATTGTATTAAATGAAATAATTGTATTATAATTTATGCTACTTTTATTCAGGTTAGTGTGTGTGTGTGTGTGTGTGCACGCGTATGTGTGTTTTAAATGGGGTTTTAGAAACTGCATCTTGAAGTTTTAATTGAAACATGTTGCTTTTTTTCTCCAGTTTTACTTGTCACCACTATTGCCTTTTAAACTAGATTACTTCACAAGACAGTTAACTTCTCTTATTTTCTGTATTCTGAACTTTGACACCTTAGGGCCTTGTCAGTGCTGCAGGAACTGTTCCTTCATGCATTTGCTAGTTCCTAGAGACAGGAAATAACCCACACCTAATTAACATAGCCTCCAAATGCAAGCAAACCAATCCAGTTCATACCACCAACCACCTTCTTTATGGAACTCTACACATATACTCTAATCACCCAGGGCCAGCAATACCAACCATTTGGGCAGAGCCTGCTAAAACTGTTCAAGAAAGTCAGTCTTAAATCTGCCTACCTTGCGTTGCTCATTCTTTCTCATAGGAAACCACAAGAAAGACTCCTGCTTGTCATTCCCAGCCTTTCCCTCTGCCTCCTGACTGACCCCGCTGTTCCTTGCCTGGTCCAGGGTATGGCACGCCCTCTTCTCTTGGGATCTGTGAGTAACAAACTGCCTTTCAATTCAGTCTTTTTTGCCACACCTAAATAAAAATGAAACCTCTACTTTGAATACCCCAATTGTCTAACCCAGCAAGCAGTAAATTCTCTGGGGGGAAAATAACCTGCTATGGAAAGTCTGCAAACAATGATTTGCAGACAGTACAAGTAATTGGAAGTATGAAGAGCATGTGGACATGACTTCTATGTTATTACGCTCAGAAGTAACGATGCATTGGGTGAGATTAGCAGCCAACTGGACATACAAGGAGAAAAATAAATAAAATTGAAGACAACTTCACAGAAAGTATCCCATTGTAGCACACAGAGAAAAAAATAAAGGAACAAACAGCACAGAGTCTAAGAGACAGATGGAACCCAATCAAAAGATTAATAAGCAATTTACTGGAATCTCAGGGCAGGGATGAAAAATTGAAAGAGAAGTAGTATTCAGAGACAAGGGCCACAACTTTTAAAACCTGATAAGTATTTCATAGTCAGATTCAACAGTAACAAGTTTATTAACCATGAAATCAGTAGATTGATTGTGAGATAGCAATACAGCAAAAAAAATACACTGTATTATATATAATAATAGGGATAAATTACATAGAAATAATAAGTGAAATATAACTCAAATCTTGTTTTTCTGAAGCACAAGAGTGGCCAAGATTGTGATGATACAAGTCAGATTAGTTTTTGAGAAATCTCAACACTGATTTCCATAGTGATTACACCAGTTTACATTTGTACCAATGGTGTGGAAGGGTTCCTTTCCCCCTACAGCCTCACTAGCATTTATTATTTAATTTCTTGATAATAATCATTCTTTCTGGAGTGAGATGGAATCTCAGTGTTGTTTCGGTTTGCATTTTTCCAATGGCCAAAGATACTGAATTTATTTTGTGTACTTATTAGCAATTTGTTCTTCTGAAAATGTTTATTCATTTCAGTTGACTATTTTGTGATTGGGTCTTTGATTTTGCGAAGTCTAGTTGTTTTGTGTTCTTCATGTATTCTAGATATTAGTGCTCTGTCTGAGAAGTAGCTATCAAATTTGTTTTCTCATTCTATTTCTTTACTCTGTTAGTTGTATGTTTTGTTGTGTAGAAGTTTTTTAGTGTGATATGATCCCGTTTGTTGATTCTTGGTGTTAGTCCTTGTGCAGTTGGGGGTTCTGTTTAGAAATTTCTTGCCAATGCCTTTGTACTCAAGAGTTTTACCTATTTTATTCTCCCGGATTAAGTGTTTCTATTTTAACATCTAGGTCTTTGATCTGTTTTGATTTTGTTTTATTTTTTATTTTTATTTGTAATTTTATTTTTTTAAACAAAAGGAAAATAAGAAATCAAAACAAAACAATTCCACAACCAGCCAATAAGACAGTAACAGTCATCAGCACATTGCATATTACTATATTCCCAGAAATTATTTAAGATAAAAATATAGACATGAAATATTATCCAACAAATTATTAACACAAAACTTTTGCCTCAGTGTATCAAGAGAAACCTGCTATATGGTTATCTTTTTTGTTATGAATACTCTATTGTTTTCAGATAAACATTTTGCATTAAAAATAAAATCTGAAGATAACCCTGAGAAAACTACATTTCACTCAAAATTCTTTTTCTCTGACTGTCCCAACTAATTTTTTATATACATAGATTTTGTTTCAGTTCATCACACCAGTGCAACAATGAGATAGTCACATATGTGAGACTTACTTAGTTCACTGAGAAGTATATTTTCAGTTCTCTTCCATTTAAGGGTGAAAATGTCTAATTTATTGTTCTTTATAGCTGAGTAGTATTCCATTATGTAGAAATGACACATCTTTTTTATCCATTCCTCAGTTGAGGGGCATTTATGTTGTTTCCAAGATCTAGCTATTATGAACTGGGCAGCTATGAACATAGGTGCACATATATCACCGTGGTGAGATGTTTTTAATTCTTTTGGGAAGATACCCAGAAGGGGAATAGTTGGGTCAAATGGCACCTCCAATCCTAGCTTTTTGAGGAATCTTCACACTGACTTCCACAGTGGTTGCACCAGCCTGCATTCTCACCAACAATGGAGAAGGGTTCCTTTTGGTCCACAGCCCCTCCAGCATTTGTTATTGGTTGACTTCATAATACTAGCCATTCTTTCTGGGGTGAGGTGGAATCTGAGTGTTACTTTCATTCGCATCTCTCAAATGGCCAGTGCTGTTGAACATTTTTTCATGTATTTATTTGCTGTTTGTACTTCTTCATCTGAGAAGTGTGTGTTCATCTTAGATGGCCATTTTTGGATTGGGTCTTTAAATCTTGGAGGACTGATTTTTTTAAGTTCTTTATAGGTTTTCAATATTAATCCTTTATTTGAGGGACAGCTGGCAAACAATTTCTTCCAGATTGTGGGTAGTCTCTTCACACTGTTGGTGGTTTCTCTTGCTGTGCAAAAGCTGTGAGATCCCATTTGTTGATTCTTTGTGCTAATTCCTGTGCAATCTGCTTCTATTCATAAAGTCTTTGCCTACACCAATGTCTTCAAGAGTTGATTTTGTTTTAGTACAGGGTGAGAAATAATGGTTTAGATGCATTCTCTGGATATGGATAACCAGTTTTCCCAGCACCATTTGTTAAAAAGGCTATCTCTGCTCCACTTCAACCTAGCTATATTCTGGGGATCTACCCCAAAGACTTAGAGACATCATATTACAGAGATATAGGCATGCTCATATTTATAACAACACAACTCACAGTAGCTAAGACTTGGAAATGGCCTATGTGTTCATCAACAGGTAAACAGATGAAGAAAATGTGTTTTATATACACAACAGGGTACTACCAAGCCATAAAGAAGAATAAATTTGAGTCATTTCTAGGAAAATAAATGCATCTTGAGACTATAATGCTAAGTAAAATAAACCAGAAACAGAAGTTTAAATACTGTGTATTTTTTCTTATATGAGAAACACAAAATATAAATGATTTAAACAACAAAATAAAAGATAGATGATACAAAACATGGATGTAGACCTTATGCAGATGGGGAGTGTATCTAGGGATGGAGGGAGAGGGGAGAGAAGGGAGACTAAATAAAAAAGACTAAGATGCCGTATGTATGAGTGTCAGCTCTGCAATAAATGTATTAATTATGTATCACTTACATGGACTGATTTTTTAAAAAAGAAGTCAGTTTAGTGGTTTATTCTGGGGGAGTACTGAGTAAGAACATTATGAAACATCTTTCTGAGGTGTTGAAAATATTTTATCTCGATCTGGGCGGCAGTTACATTTCTGTATATGTGTGTACATATGTACATACATGCATAACTATGTAAACATGTATCTACGTATGCTTAAAGTTGTGCACTTCTTAAAATTTTATGTCAAGTAAATGGGAAACTAAACTACATGGTCTGTGTTGATCTCAAGTTGTGATGTAAAACTGGCAAGAATAATGCTAAGATGAACACAAGTGATATGGTCTTACTGAAAAGAAGGTGAGTTAGTTGAGCAAATGTGATGCTTTAAAAAGAGGAAGATACTGGGAATGTATTCATTTCAAAATAACTCCTGGAGGTAAATTAAGCAGTGTGTGTTGGGTCACATGCTTTCAGTTTTAAGATAGAAAGTATATGAATTATGAATAATTTCAGCAAGATTGAGCTTGATTTGGCATTCCATAGATAGGCAATAGTGTAAACTATCTGGGACTAGAATGTCCCAAAGCCTCACATGAGCCTTATGTATTATTGCTTAAGATTCTAAGTAGGAAGTAAGTTGTTTTAGGAGACTGAGACTCAAATGTTGTATGTTTTGGCAAATGATTTTATGTGTCTGTTTAAAAGATTTATTTTTATAAAGATAATCCTAGAAAATATTTAGAAGTATGTGGCATACGAACTGGAAGATATTTTCAAAGGTAGGTGTGAGGAAGAATCAGCACAAAGGCCAAGAGTCACAGTCAATTAGCTGGTTTCCTGCTTCACTGTGGTCAGGTGCACTCTTTCAGAAAAATTTCTCATTGAGCATTGCTGATACCATTTGGCTTACAGAACAGATGACATTCCTGTTGATTCATCTGTCCATGTCTTCATACATATAGGTCATCCCAGGATACTTTACACCACCTCATCTGTCTGGTATATTCCACTCATTTTGTTCTCTAACTCCCCTGAGTTAGCCCTTTCTTCCTTGAGCCATCTCTGACCTTGTGAAATTTCTATTATTATATTTTATTGAAAACTTTTCTTGTTTGTCTTCTAAAGTATGAGGTCATAACATTCAGAAATTGTGTTTTGTTTGTATCACTGCATTGTACAAGAAGGTACTTAATAAATATTTATTTATAAATGAACAATGTAATAAAATTCTAAAGACACAGAATAGAGAAAGTTAAGGTGTATTTAAAACTATAAATGTAGCCATTTTTTCTTTTGAAATAATGTACAACTTTTAAAAGTAAATGCAAAAAAGTAAGAGTGACTGTGTTCAATTTTTTTGGTTTTCTTATCTCCTATTTAATTAATCCTCAAGACTTTTGAGGTTCAATGTTGGTAAAATAATTTGATCTCATGCCTACAGTCTCATTTAGTCTAATATATCTTACTTTTTCATTTTTGTCTTTTTGTGATAGGGTAAGTAAGTCTACTTCATATAAATAAGATGACAAAAGGAGTAATGTTTTGGAATAAATTTTTTCCCAGAGATTATTATACCCTGAATGAATAAATGAACCAGTGACTAAATGCTACTAGTAGCTGGATTAGTAATAATTGCCTTCCCTACTTTTTATATACAGAATAGCTTTTTTTTAAATTTCTGTTTCCATACACCCTTGCCAAATTCTTTCTTGTTCCTTCACAATAATTTCCACCAACTGCTGGAAAGTTAACAGGTATGAGCTGAAATATAAACTGCAGTTTCTCTAGAGTTTTGTCAATGAGACATTACTTTCCAGCCCCAAGGGTCAAGATCATGAATCATTTTATTTCCTTTTTTTTTTTTTTTGTAAAAGCAATTCATCTGAGAAGACTAATATACTCTGGGTAATATAAAAAAGGTACTGTTTAATAGAGGCAAGATGAAAAAGGGAGGAGACACCCTTAGCTGAGCAAGGATAGACTGAGGAACTTTCTGGCCCCAACTGTAGTGTGGAAGAAAACTGAGCAACAGAAGCGAGTAGAGTGGAAATATAATGAGGAGTAAACAGCAGCCAGACAGTGGTAATCTGGAATAAGAATAATCACACAGATTGCCACAGTTCTCACAGAAAGGCTGCTTTAGAATGTATTTATTGCACATTCACAGTTTCAGAAGCCCTGATCTCTTACCTGTTCGAGCCTAACTCCTAAGAAAACAGAAAGATACAGGGATTGTTACATGATGTCGTTTCACATCTATTCCATCTTCTTTTCTAGACTTGAGAAAACACACTGATTATGACTGTGATGAGAGAGGGGGATAGTGCTGATTTCAAGTTAATCAAGGTAAATTGGATGACAGAATTGAGGTGATTTTTGATGAAAAAGAGGCACAGGAGATTTATGCCAAGCATAACAGATGACGTGGAAAAATTAATAGAGTTCAGGAAAGGTGAATGTTACTAAAGTGAATATATTTTTATTTTCTTATATAATATTTGTCATGTTCAGCTCACACTATTTTCACATATAAGCCTATATTCGAATAAGAAATTTAAAGAATGAAATGCAGGGAATGAGCAGGTAGAAGGGAGAAGAAGGGGATGTAAAAAAGAATTAAAATATGTTATATATATATATGTATCAACTCCCCTCTCCCCACCATGTGTGCAATCATTATGTGCCACAAGCATGTACTAATAAAAATTTAAAAATTATAAAAAAGATTGAAATAGTGGGAAATAATATAAGTGGAAAGATGGACTCTAAACAGACTAGGACAAGTCTTATTCATTCATTCATTGATTCTTTCACTCATTCAATCATTTATTCATTCATAATGTTTATCAGACAAAATACTATTTCTTGTTGACTTGTTTCCTTACTTTTTTTTAATGTAACGGCGAGACATTCAAGTTATACTTAACCTTAGTTCTACAGTTACCATCTTAGTGGTGTTTCTCAACTGATTTACATCTCTTTTATTCCAGTCAATTCCTCTGTGTTGTACAGGCTGGGAATAGAAAAAATAAAATATGAAATACAAAATTAAAACAACATGATAGAAAAGTACACCATATAATATGTAATCTGTTACATGCTTATAATACATAATTAACAATATACCATTAAATTTATATGTGTTTATTGAGGAATAAAAAGAAAAGTAAAATATCTGATTATTTTCATCAAATTTTCTATGTCAAATGAGTATCTGGATGATTAAGTTCCCACAGAATTTAGGAGAATCTATTTAAAAACATAAAAGATTCCCATTTACACCTGAGAGCAGTGAACATATGTTATGTGTTTATTATATGCAGGTATTATTCCAGATACTTTAGAAATACTAATTAACTTAGTCCATGGAGCTTTATGAGGGAAGAACTGTTACTAATGTTCCAGAGGAGGAAACTGAGGCTCCTGGCACTTGTCTCACTTGCCAGAGTTCATAGGCAAAGGCTACCTTCTAGTTAAATATAACTGGCTGGTTGTGGAAGCAAATCCTTCACTCCTGCCTGCCACTGCACGCACAGAATTAGTGAGTTAGCAATAATACTTACACGTGTGTAGCTTTGCCAGCGTGCAATAGTACTTCATGTTAATCTGACCCTAGCAGATTGGGGCAGATAGATCCATCTTAAGCAGTACCACAGGAAGAGGTGGAAAAACACAAAGTTTTTACACTGCTTTTAATTTTTCAATTCTAGTCATTTAGGAATTTTACCATTTCCTTCCCTGGCTTATGCATCATTGTTATTTTTCATACTTACAATTCAAATTCCCACAAGAACAGTATTAAGAGGCTCTTCTTTTCCTTGGTAGGTAGCCAGACAGCTGACAGGAAGTGCTAGAAGGAAGCCTAAGAATTTGAAGAAACAATTTACAAAGTTACCTACCATTCTTTTCACACAATTCACTTGTTTCCCTTTTCAAGTTTATGTTTCCCCAGCTCTTTCTCGCCCCACTTCCCCTTTCTCCTACATCCCTTGTGGTGATGAGAGCTTCCATCTATTTCCATTTCTTCAGTCTTCTGCGGACTCATTTCATTAGTTTATCCTGAATATCTTATTTCCATACAACATTTTAATTTTTTTGAAGTTTTTTAATTAGTCCATGTGTGCAGCACATACTGATTACCTTTCTTGTGGAGAGTTGGTGAATGTACGTAACATAATTCTTTCTTGCTCCCTTTTTCTTTCACTCCCCACTCCTTCACTCCATCTCTTGACCCCCTTCCTCTTTGCAAAAGATCTATTTCTCTAGTTCTTATTATGTATCTTTTATTTTGATCTTTATTTATACTTTGGGTTTCTTATATGAGAGAGAGCAATATTCTCATATAAGAGTAATATTTAAGCATGTGTGTCTGATTTATTTCACTTAACATTATGGTCTCAAGGTACATCCATCTGCCTAAAAATGACTCAACTTTATCCTTTTTTATGAAGTACTATCCTGCTTTACTATTCTGATGTAAGTACAAAAAAGTACTTGCTCTGTGTAGTGTAAATTCCAAGGCCATAATTTCTTTCAAATGTCAGATGAGTTTATGAGATAGCCAAGGGGCCTCAGAATGCGTGGTAGTTTAATTGTGCTGGAGCTGGTCCTTATCAGGGAGTTTCCATGGACATTAGTGTAGACAGGGTCAGTGGGTCCCAGGTGAGAGCTGACTGCTTCTATAACTTGCATACTTACTTCTGCTGGCCACAGTCATCAATGCAAAATGCCTCAGAGTCACTGTACTGAAATATTCTTTCAGCTGTGAATTCCTTTGGATGTTTTCACTTGCAAAGTGGGGCTTCACCCACTTCCTCATTTGCTAATTTCTCCACAAGTTGGCAGTCTGTCTTGAAAGGTGAAAGAGCAGACTGGATAACATATCTATTGCAAGTGAAAGATCAAGGAGGAACAGCTACAGCATGTTAGTGACTTGCTCAGAAACAGCTGCACAAATATGAGCTCCACGTTTGGACAGAAGCCATATGGGTAGCTTGAAGCCTTCTGCATTCAGATTAAAAAACTAGGTTCACAAGTCAATCCTTGTGAGACAGGAGGCTGTATGTCATAGGATTTCTAAATTCTTAAATATTATTTTTGATGTTGTCAAAGTATCATACGTTGTGGACTTCCTCAGTGAATGGGATTTCCAAAGTTGTATGAAAGGAGCAATGTTTTTTTTTGTTGCTTTTGCTTCAGGTCCTTTAGTTGTATAATTATAAACTTCATAAAGTCTTAGCCATAGCTTATATGACTTTTGCTTGGGGTGTAGATCCACTGTGTGTGTGTGTGTGTGTGTGTGTGTGTGTGTGCACTCAGTGCTTTGGGCCTGGGCTGCAGATTCTGTCTGAGAGCACACATTTCAAAGAAGTACGTAAAGAGTCATTACTAAGGAATGATCTCATTTACAAAGTGGATGGGAAATGGAAATTCCAGTTCAGTTTTTACTTCAGGATATTTCTGCTTTTTTGGGTTTCTATTTAAATGCTAAAACATTAAAATTCAAGACACAAGTAGATTTATCTCTCCAACATACCTTATTTCATAGTCATTTTATTGCTAAATTATCTTTATTTAGTAATATGATTAAATAAAGATATCACCTAATGATCTGGATCAGATTTTATTGCCTTACAATTTTTTTACTGTGATCAGGTCCATAGTCTGAAACTGAGCATTCAGAATAAAATTTTGCTTATTTTAGTTATTTATAATTTTTTTTAAAAAGAACTTTTTAGTGGTCAATATTGATCCTTGCTAGTGAAACCTTATACTAGAATTTAGTTTTCCTGAAGGATTCGAAATGTTTAGGAAGGGCTTCATGCAACATCTAAGTAGTGGTGCAGTAGCTGGGTAGCAGCACATAAGGAACTTGACTCAGAGCTCAGAACGCTAATTGAGAAAGAGCATGGTATTCAGTTTCAAAGTCAAGGGGAAGGCGATGTGGGAGGTAGTTACCCATTTTTGGATATTTTTTAGTTACAAGAATTCCTGTGCTAATAAAAATATAACCAGATCTAGTTCTCTGGGGCTGATCTTTATTTTTCTATCTCTCCCCCAGGAGATATCTCCAGCACAACATAGCTCAGTGAGACCAGGCTTTATATTGGCATTGACTCAGTTGGAAGGTGGGCTTCTACTTCCTGAAAAAACTGAAGTCAATGCTGAAGAAAGTAAGTGTTGTACAAGAGTCACAAGATAATCCCCCTACTATTCTTGGCACAGATGGGATACTTATGTCATATTCTGGTTTAACCATTACATTTTTAATCTCAAGAGAGATTTGCGATTAGAGAAGAACAAAAGAAAAATGTTTAAAAATGGGATATAAGAAGGAAGGTTAAAGACCACAATAGCCAGTTTGGGGGAAATCTTGTATACTTTTTAAGCATACAGTAAAAGTGTACTGTGAATTAGGAATCACTTTACAAGACAGAACAATTGGAAATTAACCTGGAAAAAATGTTCACCTTCTGCTCCACAAACTTGAACAAATAAGATAGCCTTAAAGTAAAAGATATTTTTAGTACAGAACATAATGGATAAGGAAGTTTTTTGGTCCATTAAAAAATTCTCTTTCTTTGAAGATTATTGGCAGGACTTCTGCCTCTTAATCTGTTTTGGTTTTCAGTACTATAACACTGTGATTCTTGGTTTAAGGTTTTTTTTTTTTTTTTTTTTTTTTTTTTTTTTTTTTTTTTTTTTTTTTTTTTTTTTTTTTTTTTTTTTTTTTTTTTTTTTTTTTTTTTTTTTTTTTTTTTTTTTTTTTTTTTTTTTTTTTTTTTTT
>RJWM01008709.1:0-71411 GCA_004363535.1 Dasyprocta punctata
GGCACAATTTGTAATAGCCAAACCTTGGAAACAACCCAAATGTCATCAACCAAGGAATGGATAAAAAAGATGTGGTATTTTTATACAATGGAGTACTACTCCATGATAAAGATAATTTTGAGGCTTTTATAGGTAAATGGATGCAACTTGAGACCATACTCAGAAATGAAATAAATCAGATTCACATGTGTAAATATCGTATTGTCTCCCTAGTGTAAAAAAACTGAAAAAGTAAATAAGAGCCAAAATGTACAATAGATATTATAAAAGGGGAAGAAACTGCTCAAAAGGAAAGAACAACTGGGATGGGGGAAAAGAGAAAAGAAGAAAGAGAAAAGAATATATACACACAAAATAGCTAAGATGATAATAGTACTAATATCTACTAGTTCATTGAAAAGTATGGTTTGTGCTTACATTGTTTGATCAATTTTTCAAGCTTATATCTTGCAATCTGAGCAACTATTTTGAAAATAATATGCAATATATTAACTATTGTTAATCTCCTATTACCTTGTTTTTAAAATTCTCTGTCATTGTTGTTATTGTTTTTTCTCTCTAAAATAAAAAAAAAGAACCTATCCATACAGCTATCTGGGATTTCCACACAAGTGGAAATGCAGGACAGCGGCCTTAACACAGATGTGTCCTTGACATGCACAAGGCCCAGCAAAGGAGCCAGCAAAGCCAGAGGGAATGCAGCTAGTTAGGTAACAAGTGGCCAAACATGGATGCCTCCTGAGTTAGGTAACTTCTACACCAGACCTTTATTCTGAGTTACATGGGAAGCCACTGTAGATGCTCAACATAGAGGGCTATAAATAACCTTCCATTTTAAAAGGACTGATTGCTATATTGAAAAGTCAATAAAAAGCAGGGCACGGTGGCACACACCTTTAATCCCAGCACTCATGAGGCTGAGGTAGGCGGAGTGTTGTGTGTTCGAGGCTGGCTTGGGCTACAACGTGAGTTAGGCCAGCCTCAACTACATAATGCAACCCGCCTCGAAAAATACAGCAACGGGAGTTTGGCTCAGTGGCTTAAGCGTCTGCTTATCAGGGGCAAAGTTGTGAGTTTGATCCCCGGTACAGACAAAAAAAAAAAGAGAGAGAGAGAAAAGTCAACAGAAAGACAGAAAGGCAAAGGTAGAAACAGGGAGATCGATTAGAAGACTACACAAATGCAGGTGAGAGATAATGGTGACATGGAGCATAGAAATTGATGGGGAAGGGATAATGAGTGGTCACATTTGAGATACATTTTGAAGGTACAGCCAACAGAATTATCTAACACTAACAGACATGGACTCTAAGATACGAGAAAGTTGACACCAAAGCTTCCACCTGAGCAAAGAGAAGAGAGACGGGGAAGGTTGTGCAGAACCGATTTTAGGAGCATAATCAGAGCTGAGTCTTGCACATGTTAAACATGAGTACCTACTATGCAACTAACTAAAATACCAACAAAGTCTGGCAAGAAATATTAAAGAGCAGAAAACAAGTACAAGACAATAGAAGTGGTACATATGAATTGTGCTTTTAACTGGAACTTCCTTTTAAAAAGGGCAATGGCTACTCAACTCCAGCAAGGTCAGCATAAGGAAATCTAGCTTGTCTAGATATAACACTTACTTTCAAGAGAAGCCAGAAATCTAGAGATTTCTTTTCCACAATACTGAGGACTAAACTCAGGGCCACAAGCATGTCAGGCAAATGCTGCACTATTAAGCTATATCCAAGCCCTTTTACTTTTTAATTTTAAGAAGGGGTCTTGCTAAATTGCTCAGGCTGGCCTCAAAATGACCAATAAGTACATGAAAAAATGTTCAACATCACTGGCCATTGGAGAAATGCAAATCAAAACAACACCGAGATTCCATCTCACACCAAAAAGAATGGCCATCATCAAGAAATCAAATGATAATAAATGCTGGAGAGGCTGGTGGGGAGGTCACTTCTTCATTGTTGGTAGGAGTATAAACTGCTACAACCACTATGGAAATCAGTATGGAAATTCTTCAAAAAACTAACACTAAGTTGGGCATGGTGGCGGCACACCTGCAATCCCAGCATTTGGGAGGCTGAAGCAGGAAGATCATTTCAAGTTCAAGACCAGCCTGGACTACAAAGTGAGCTCAAGGCCAGTCTGAACTGCATAGCAACACCCTGTCTCAAGAAGACCAAAAAAAAAAAAAAAACTAAAACTAGAAAGCCAAGGATATAGCTCAGCAGCACAGTACCTGCCTGGCAAGTGCAAGGTAGTGAGTTTGATCCCTAGTACACAAAATAAAAAAAACTAAAACTAGAAATTCCATTTGACCCTAGATATATCCTCTCCAGGTGGACTCCCAGAAGATTTAAAGGCATCATATTACAGTTATATATGAACACCCACATATATATGAGCACAGTTCGTGACAGCTAAATCTTGAGACTGCCCTATATGTTCATTAACAGATGAACAGATAAAGAAAATGTGGTATCTATATGTAATTTGAACTCTGCTATAAAGAAGAATGAACCAGGAAGATGGCGGAGAACTAAACAGCAGAGAAACGGCCTCTCCAAGATCTGGTATCCAGACACTAGAATATAGCAACGTGAGGAAGAGAAGGAAGGAAGGGGGTCTCCAGGACTCAGGAAGGATTTGCAGTGAGAACTGCAGACCAGAGGAAGAGCAAAGAGAGGGCCTGCGACACAGAAGGAGGTGGGAGCAATGCTTTCTCCCTGAGCTCTGACTTGCTGCATGGCAGGGACAGCCCAACCTGCAGAGGCACGGTGACTACTGAGACCCTCACAGGCCTCCAGAGAAAGGCACCACTAGGACAAACCAGTGGACACAGTGGACTACAGGGGCTGGTCAGTAACGCAGGTTCAGATGTCTCACAGGAGAGGGTGGTGGGCCAGTTACCATCTTAAAAAGGGGCCAACTGAGCTCAGAATTCAGAGCAGCTGTGGGCTGGCTCCCTCTAGCAGCTCTCAGTGTTAGGGTGAGGCAGAACCAAGTTCATGTCACCAGGAGGCAAAAGACCTGAGTTCGAGCTGGCAAGGGGTACACAGTGTTGTTCTGCCAGCCTTACAGCCAGAAACCAGCCTGAACTGCAGTGGAACTAAAAATGCAGGCTTGCTAAGATTATCCATTACTCAGCCAAAAATCTACAGCTGGCTTGCTGGGATTAACAAACACAGATCTGGGTTCTGTCTGTCCAGTCTGTCCACTAGCGACAACAGAGAGACACCGTGAAGTGAACACTTTTTCTTTTCTTTTTTTTCTGTTTTTCCTTTTTCCTGATTGTTTGTTATTGTTTTTATGAGCGTCAGCACTGTTTCTAGTTTTGTTGTTGCTGTTCTTTTCATTTCTTCCTTTTCTCTTTCCCTGTTTTCTTCACCACTATCCCAAAGTTTGCCTAATTTTCCTTTGCCCTCAAGCCTTGTTTCTAATCTCCTCCTGTTGTTCTATTTCTATATTTTCCCCCAACTCCTTTTAAATGTTCACCTTTGACAGTAAAATCACCAAATTGATGGCATATTTACTATACACAATTCTTCTTGTTCTTCATTTTCTTAATAACCATAAATCTTGTTCATACAGTTAAAGGTGGTAAATTAATACCACAGTTTGTCATTTTCTAGGCTGTGTTTTATACTATTGTTATTACTGACTGTACTACTTTAGCCAAGGTGACATAATTGTTCTAATCAGCTGCTCTTCCTAATATGCGAAGACTGAGACTGCCTGAGGTCAGAAACAATACTACAGGCCGGTGTCAAAGAACCAGGGGCTAGGCAAATAGGTAACAACTTCTCATCCTCAATAAACTAAAGAGGTAGAATCCCATGACAGTCTCAAAAACCAAAAGCCAGACACACCTGGAAAACATCTCTGATGAAACGTCACTTCCTAAAGGTTCTTGATACCAGCAATAAAGCTAGCTGCCATAAGCAAATTACAAGCACCAACTCATGAATTAAACTAAAAAATAATTGAAAATGAGAAGACACAGAAGCAAGATGCAACCCCAGAATTAGTTCACCAAAGGCAAACCCAGGGAGCAATGAGGTGGAACAAAGTCAAAAGCCACCCACCTGGACTCTCTGAAATGGTAACAGAAATAACAAAGCAGATAAATGAAGCTCTAGAAAAAAATCAAATCAGAAAAGATTTCTCAGAAAATGACAGACTGTGACATTAATGAAGGATATGATTAATGAATCTAGAGAATATGCAGATTTTTTAAAAAAACAGAAGAGTTTAGGAAAATGATGGAAACCATGAATGCTACACACAGGAAAGAAGTGAAATCCATGAAACAGATTCAATCAGATATCCAGGAGATTAAAAATTCTACTGAAAGTATAAGCAGCACAATCAACCAATGTGAGGACAATCAGATCAGAAGACAGGACTGCAGTTAGTGATCACAAAAAGAAACATATTAAAAACTGCAAAAGACCACAAAAAAAATCAATCCAATAGCTGCTAGATGATACAAAGAATAACATAAGATTGACCTGAGTCAATAAAAAAGCAGATGGTATGAAGGAAATAAAAAACCTGTTTAAAGAAGTAATGCCAGGCCAGGGATATAGCTCAGTGTTACAGCACCCACCAGGCAGGTGCGAGGTCATGAGTTCAAGTCCCAAAACGGAAAAAAAAAAAAAAAGAAGAAGTCATGTCAGAAAACTTCCCAAACATGGAAAAAGAATTGACATACATATAAGTGAGGCACACAGAACTCCAGTTAAGCTATGATCCAAAAGAAAAGTCTACACCAAGTAATATAATGGTCAAGATTCCAGAAATTCAACACAAAAACAAATATTAAAAGCTGTTAGAGAAAAGAAACCAATCACCCATAAAGGAAAGCCCATCAGAATCACAGCAAGTTTCTCATTACAAACCCTTAAGTCAATGAGAGCTTAGACTATTTCAAGCTCTAAAAGAAACAACACAATCTCCAGCCCAGATTGATGTACTCTACAAAACTGTCTTTCAAAATTAATGGAGAAATAAGATACTTCCATGACAAAGAACACTTGAAGAAATTCATAACCACCAAATGAGAATTCCAAAATGTTCTGAAGGACAAGCTAGCAAGAGATAATCAGGACTCCCAAATTCATGAATCCTTACAGAGTGAGTCCACCAGGCAAAACAAGCAATTTAACAGAGAGAAAAGAAAGGGAACCTACAACAGGAAAATTACATGACAACATTAAGTCAAAACGTATCAGTTATAACCATCAATGTAAAAGGTCTCAATTTACCAATCAAAAGAAATGGATTAGTAAAATGGATCAAGAAACAAAATCCAACAATATGGTGCATACAAGCAGCACATTTAACTCAAAAAAAAATTCACAGACTGAAAGTCAAAGGATGGAAAACAATACTGCATGCAACAAGAACCCAGAAAAACACGGGTTTTTGCAGACAACGTGGATTTCAAGCCAAGACTGATCAAGAGACACAAGAACATCCCTACATCCTTGTTACGGGAACAATCCAAGAGGAAGAGATAACAATCACACATATATGCACCAAATACCACCACATCCAACTATATAAAACCAGTATTAATGAACATGAGAAATCAAATACACACTAATACAACTGTAGTATTGGGGGACCTCAATATCCCACTGTCACAAATAGACAGATCAGCCGGGCGTGGTGGCGCACGCCTTTAATCCCAGCACTCGGGAGGCTGAGGTAGGCGGAGCGTTGTGAGTTCGAGGCCGGCTTGGGCTACAACGCGGCGCAAGGCCGGCCTGAGCTACATAGTGTGACCCTGCCTCAAAAAACCAGGGCTGGGAGTTTGGCTCAGTGGCTTAAGCACCTGCCCTGGCAGGCGTGAGGCTGTGAATTCAATCCCTGGTGCCGCAAAAAAAAAAAAAAAAAATAGACAGATCAACCAGACCAAAAAATCAACGAATAGGACTAGGGATATAGCTGAGTGGCACAAGAGCCTGCCTGGCAAGTGCAAGACCCTGAGTTTGAGTCCCAGTACAAAAAAAAAAAAAAAAATCAAAACTGAAACAACCCTTTGGACAAAGAACTTACTGGATGTCTACAGAGTGTTTCACCCCACAACGTCAGAATACACATTCTTTTCAGCTGCACCTAGGACGTTCTCTAAAACAGACCACACAATAGCTCATACAAAATATACTTAATTAAATGCAAAAAAACTGAAATTTTCCCAGCATATTAACAGACCATAGTGCAATGACACTGGAAATAAATGGCAAAAGGAACCACAAAACCACACAAACACATGGAAATTAACATCTCTGAGCAACAAATGAATCACAGATGAAATTAAAGAAATTAGTTTCTACTATTAAACAATAATGTCAATACAACATAACCAAACACACAGAACACAATGAAAGCAGGCCTATAAGGAAAATGTACAGCAGTGAATACCCATATCAGAAAATCCGAGTGAGCTTGTATTAAACAACCTAATGTTGAACCTCAAGCTTCTGGAAAAAGAAGAGCAAGTCAAGCCCAAAGCTCATGTTGGGGAGGAAATGATAAAGATGAGAACAGAAATTAATGCAATTGAGACTTAAAAAAATACAAAGAATTAATGAATTAAATAATTGGTTCTTTGAAAGACTAAATAAAATAGACCACCACTTAGCCAACTTTATTAAAAAAAAAGATTCAAGTCCATGCAATTAGGAATAAAGGGTGAAATCACATCAGATCCTACAGAGATTCAGAAGATCATCAGTACTTACTTCAAGACCTTATAGTCTAATAAAATGGAAAACACAGAAATGAACAAATTCCTAGATACATATAAATTACCAAAGCTTAACCAGGAAGATATAAAAATTCTAAATAACCCAATATCTAGTCAATGAAATTGAAGTAATTAAAAACCTATCAACAAAGAAAAGACAAGGTCCTGCCAGATTCACTGCTGAATTCTACAAGAAATTTAGAGAAGATTTAATGCCCGCTACTCCTCAAACTCTTTAATGAAATGGAAAGAGAAGCAATACTCCCAAATTTATTCCTGGAAGCAAGCAATACCCTGATACCAAAACCAGAGAAAGACCTGACCAAAAAAGGGAACTACATGTCAACCTCACTAAAGATCATAGACGTAGGGCTGGGAGTTTGGCTCAGTGACTCAAGCGCCTGTCTGACAGGCGTGAGGTTGTGAGTTCAATCCCCAGTGCCGAAAAAAAAAAAAAATTCATAGATGCAAAAAATTCTCAGTAAAATACTAGCAAACAGAATAAAGCAAATCATCAAGAAGATTACATACTATGAGCAAACAGGATCCACCCCAGGGATACAGGGATGGTTCAACACACAGAAATCAATAAATGTAATACACCATATTAACAGAGCCAAAGACAATAACCACTTTTCAGTCTTTTGTTTTTAAAAAAGCAATGTTTTCCCTTACTTTTTTGAAATTAAACTTAATCATAAATTTAGTATTCCTTATCCAAAATGCTTGAAATCAAAAAAGCAATTCAGGTATTTTTGAATTTTAGAATATCTGGTTATACATGAAGTATCTTAAAGAAAGCACCTAACTCTGAACACAAAACTCACTTATATTTATTTACATACACCTCACACCCACTGTACACAACAGTGTTAGTCTGCCTGTGTTCTGACTGCAATCCATCACAGCGATCACGTGTGCATTTTTCCTCTTGTGACACCATACTGACACTCTACAAGTTCAGATTTTGGAGCACTTCAAATTTCATATTAGGGATATGCAAGCTGGTAAGTACCTTAATCCACTTAAAACTGTTTGTACTCTAGGTTGTACCTTTTTACCATCACTGAAAATCTGCAGTTAGAAATTACAACTACAACTGGACTGCAGATCACCTCCACCACTACATGAATAAACCAAAAGCAAGTAAGCAAAGAGAGTGAAGATCACAAAACTAATAACTGAGAAGACCTGAACTCAAGCTCCAGAGCAGTGATGGTGAACCTGTTACAGTTTTCAATGACAGGAACTGCCCACTGCAGCACATGTGCCACAGGTTTGCACCTCTGCACTAGAGTCTCATGTTGCCTCAGAAATTCATAAAATCTGACTCTTCCATAATGTAATAGGACATCAGCCTCAACATCCTACTGGCTCACTACAGGAAAGATCACGTTGACACAATATGAAGAATAGAAAGTGTGAGATTTACACTCAAGAAACAGTGAGAGAAAAAATTAGACTCTCCTTTCATAGGCTACCTTATGTATGCTACGTACTACTTACAAAAGCAATAGATAAATATGGCTTCTGCTGCCACTTTATCCAAGATGTAGAATTTAATCTCATAAACAGAACGTTTTTCCTATTGTAATTCACAGCTAACTCTAAATAGCTGATTTCTACAACTCAATCCATACCTCTAATTACCTTACAAACACATTTTGGGTTAATCTTGTCTCCAAGTTGTGTCTTTAAAGCAACTACCCAGGACTTATGCTTAACAAGTTATCCAGTCCCTCTACTAAACACCCACTTTACCAGAGAATCACTAGAAACATATGCTAAGACTTTATTCATCTCAAATATTTCAGTCAAAATATTATGAAAACTTGAAATTACAGAAGTATAGGAAACACTGCAGAGTCACCAATTCTGTCCACTCTTTAGAAAAGAGTATAGTCTTATCTTAAAACCTCCAAAACAAAAGTAACATATACACATAAAATGAACTTAATAAAAGTTTAAAAAATACTTAACTTTAACATCATATTAATTAAACAAAGTATAATTCTAAAGGAATCAGAATTCAAGAATCTGAGTCAGAGAATTATAATCCAACCTAAAAAAATACAATACTTTATATGCATTTTAAAATATTCAATTTGTATTTAAAATACAATATTTTATATGCATTTTAAAATAGTCAGTGAGTTACTCAAATGCTTAAGAAAGCACAGCAAAAGCAGGAGTGGTAGATTAAAAGTTGTTTTAGACTATATAACTTTAGTCTTCACAGACAAATCCTTTTTCTTAAACCTTGGTCTTTCAACAATTCCTCTCTAGCTCAGTTTCAAAAGAAAAAAAAAATCCATTAAGCTGTGAAAAAGCTAAGACAGCATGGCTAAGCACAGACTAGATACTCAAGTAACAAGTGCTAACTAATCATTAAAGTGCTAACTAATCATTAATTTTAAGCATGCTCAGCTAACAAAAATATAAATTTTCTAATTTTTACTGCCTTTCAAAATAGATTAATGAAACTGGCCGTGGTGGTGCACACCTTTAATCCCAGCACTTGAGAGGCTGAGGCAGGAGGATTGTTGTGAGTTCAAGACCAGCCTGGGCTACAAAGTGAGTTCATGGCCAGCCTGAACTGCATAGTGAGACTCTCTCAAAATATAGGGCCAGGGATTTAGCTCAGTGGTGGAAGCAGCATCCTGGCAGGCGTGAGGTTGTGACTTTGATCCCAGGTACCAAAAAAAAAAGATTAATGAATACATGATAAGCACAATTTTAGAAAAATATGAAGGTAAATAATCATTTATCCAAAGGAAATTGTTGCATCTGTATTCTGACTCAAACTGAAACTTCATCTCCCAAATTATTATAAAAACTTACAAGATAATGAAAGTGAACATTACATATACTTTACTGTAGGTTTTTAAAAAGTAAATGTAAAATGAAAGAAATTTTAAACGTCAAAAAGTCTACAGAAGGTACATATATCTTTAGAGTATTTCTTAAATTACATGAATATTAAATTCTTGATTTATTGGTTCAGTTGTTAGTGAACATGGGACAGACATCTAGACCATGGTTGCCAGATCAAGGGAGATTTTGAGAAGCAATTCGTTTCAGTGACAAAGCACACTATAATAACATGTATGCAAAATAGAAAATTTAACCAAAAGTGTGTGGATTTATCTAAAATGATTTCAAAATAAACGTGCATCAATCAATTCAATTCCACTTTATTTCTGCTAAAGAATGTGAGTGTATTTTATTGCAAGAAGTTGAACATAAGTGTTTAAAGTTTTAATGCCAGATGTTTCATATACCTAGTATTACTGCTGAACCAGATTTAAATTTAGAATGACACAAAAATTTATTTTAAAAGTAATCTGTAATTCATAATGAATTTTTAAAATATCCTTGAGACACTAAAGCATGTATGTTCTTCGACTTTAGGACAACGCTACCCACATACTACTGCCCAAATTAAGTATACTATTTCTTCAAAGTCTTCTATAATCCGTTCTGTGAAATTTGCTAACAAATTGAACACAGAGATCACATTTTGTTCCCTCATGTGCTTACCTCACCATCAAGCAGTAAAATAAAAGGGAAACAATACTAAGCAAAATTTTATCCCAAGTATTTGATTTCTATTCACAACCCTCTCTCAGACGGCCATGTCTGCTTCCTACCAACAAATTAGCACCATTAATCATAGGCTTAATTTCAGTCTGTAAATTGTGTATAAATAATTCTTACCTCGTCATAGACCAGTCAGTAACATACGTTTACATTTTAAGTATTGAAGGATAATTTAAGTATATTGAACTTGGAAACGTGTAAGTCTAACACTCCACCTATTCTTACGTGGAAAGTGCCACTCAAGGCAGAGCCATGAGCAGAAAATAAGGCACTGTTAATACTTAGCAACTCCGGTACTGCTGTAACAGTCACCTTTCCGTCTAACGGCTCGTAACTGCGAACATGACTAAAACGCCGTGTTAATGAGTTACCACTACCCTCATAAGGAGACCTAATTCTGACCAGCTCCGCACCGAAGCCGGGAACGCTGGAGCACACGTCGTGGCACCTGTAACTACCCACACACACACTGAAGGGAGCCAGTCTCCACCGAGGTGCGCGGCGCTCTCGCACCGCAGCAAACTCACGCGCGGACTGGTTAGACCGATCTCCAACACCGCTGGGCCGACGGCTCCCAAAGCCAGGCTGGAAGTCGCCCCGCCGACGCCCTCGACGACCCGGACACCGAGCCACGCCACGCGACGCGGACAGCGCTCCTTGGGGCGAGTGACGGCCCCGAGATCGCGGTCCCGGCCAGGCTGCGTGGGAGCCGCCGTCCGTCCGCACGGACCTAGGGTCGCCGAGGCCTCAGGGCCCACGTCCCGCCAGGCCCGAACCGGGGCGCCGTCCGGGTCCGCGGTCTCCCACGGTAATCCCAAGGCTTGGAAGTCGGTTAGCCACACCTGGCGTTGCGCGAGGGGGAAAAGCGCCGCGTGCGTGCCTGCGTGCGTGCGTGCGTGCCTGCGTGTATGGGTGCGCACGCGCCGTCGCGGCCACACCCGCGCACACGGCCGGCCTGCGGAGGAAGCGTCGAGGCTCTGGCTCGGACCCAGGGCGCCACGGCGACGCGCGAGGACAGCGCTGGCGGCGGCCGGCGCGCCGACCCGACCCGACCCGACCCGACGGCGGGAGTCCTCCCTCCCGCAGGCACGGCCACGTCGCCGCCGCGACCCCGGCGCCCCACCCCCGACCGAGGGCACGGGCGGAGGCGGATTCGCCCACGGGTCCCGCGAGAGCAGCGGTGCAGTCCGGCCGGCCCGGCCGCCACCCGCCGAGCCCGACCCGTGTCCCTGCTCACCCCTTCGGCTCCTCAGAGGTTGATGCTAAGTCGCGGGGACCAACGACGCAAACCGCCGCCAGCGCTCCGGGCCGGTCGGTTGGGGCGGGGTCGCGCTGGCCCTCGCGCCTCGGCTCCCGGCGGGCTCCGCGCCCCGTGCTGGACGGCCCCACGCGGAGCGCGGCCCAGCCAATCAGCGGCCGGCCCCGGGCGTGGCGAGGAGAGTGGGCGGGGCCGGGCTTCGTCCCGAAACAGGCTCTGGAAGGGGCAGTACCTTGGGGTGATGGCCAAAGTCGTGCGTAATTTTGTTGCTGTTGTTTTTGCGGTACTGGGAATCGAACTCAGGGCTTTTTCCCCGGAGCTCATTCCCAGCCCTTTTTGTTTCTGTTCAGATTTTGAGACAGGGTCTCTCATTGGGCTCAAACTTGCCCCTTCCTGCCTTAGCTTCCCAGAGTGCTAGGCTTCCAGGTGTGTGCCAGCACTCCCGACAAGTCCTGCGTACTTTAAGATGTTGAACAATAAAAAGCTCTAACTTGAACTTTTGTATTTTTCCTGGTTAAGGGAGAGTATATTAAAGGTTCTTTGTCTTGCTTCACAAAATTTTCAAGTTCAACTGCTAGCTTGGCACAACATATTCTAACTGTAGTCTTTCTGTCAGAGCGAGGGGATGGCTTGTAAAGCTGCTTGACATCTCGAGCTCCCGTTTAAAGTGGAGATTGTGAAGGTTAAATAATAAATGTTAAGCACTTTGTGCTAGAATCAATTCCAAGGGATTTGCTGTATTAGTTGATTTACTACTCAACAGTACTTCGGTGAAGGTACTTTACCTGCTTTACACATGGAAAAAGTGAGATGCAAAAAGCGTAAGGTACTTTACACAGGGTTATATGCGAACCCACGTTAGTTCTTGAAATCTGCAGACCCAGCCGCTATGATACACTGTCTCAAAACGTGCCCCAAAACTAGAGCACTCGGCCGGTACAGACTGGAAGGAAAACAAACATTTTTTTTCTTAAGTTCTCTGCCCTTCGGTCATGTTAATGCACCTGAGTGCATTCAAAATAAAACTAGAAAACCAAGATTAACAACCTACTTCAAAAAAAAAAAAAAAAAAGCTATCGTCAATTCTCTACTTCAGGAATCTCCAGGGATAAGTAGGACTGATAACGTGTCTGTAAGCCCCGCACCTGAACCTGAAGCGGAGTCTCCCATCTAGTTCCAGGCGAGCCTGGGCTACACAGGGAAATAATGAACAAAAAGTTCTGCAAGGGTATGCTTGCTTCAGAAGCACATACACTAAAAAAATCTACGAGGGTAATCATTGCTACATCGTATTCGTTACTATTTGTTACTGCTGTTTCATGTCTCTGTAACAGGATTTTCCACGTTCTTTTTCATGTAGATACCCTCTCGATTCCCAGTAGTTAATTGTAAATGCAAGCGTATTTAAGGTTAAGCTAGTTGAAATAGTACTATAATTTCAGGAGTAGTTGTACCAGCCTTTAAAAGCCACTAGGTGGAGCTACCTCCTTGTGAAGTATTTAAAAAAAAAAAAAAAAAAAAAAAGATTGTTCTTGCCTGTAGCCTCAAGTGTTACTTAACATTTCGGTTTTCTTATTCCCCGCCCTACCTTTTTGTTTCCTTCTTTTCACCCTTTCATGGATAAATAAAACCAACAAACAAGGTTTTTGTCTTTTACAGTGCTAGGGATCAAACCGAGGAGGATCTGGTGCATGCTAGGCTTCTGCTGTACCACAGAGCCACACTAGCAGCCCAAAAAGAATCTTTTAAAACGCACTGGAGTCAGGCCAAGATCCTTGATTAGTTGAGATGATGTTATTTGAAGACCCCTTCCATACTTCATATCATATGTCCTTTTGGTCAGGTAATTTCTAAAGATTTTAGTATCCAAAGTTTATTAGTATTTTTCAGATACTGTGAAAGTATTTTCTGCATGAAAAATTTAAGGAATAGCCTTTATTTTCAAGGGCCCTTGAAAAATAACGTCTAAAACACTTTGATCAATTAGGATTCTTTGAGAATAGACTCTAAATTAGGATTTATTATAAGTTTGTGGGGAAAGCTGATCCAAATGAATAAAAAGAAGATAAGCAATGTAGAGGATTTTTTTTACTCAAAAGCACAGCATTAGAGGTAGTCATTGCGTTAGAGATAAACATACCTGTTCCAGAAGAGGAGCTCTGTAAACACGAGGGAGAGAAATAATACCGAAGGACGTGCAATGGAAAAGTTTCCAATAAACCAGTGGAAGGAATGTGCAAATTATAGTTGATTAAATTAGTTGGTGCACATAAAGGTATTTTCTCCATATGAAGTGAGTTTTATATACCATCTGAAAAATTCAAAGCCTCAAAAGGAAAGCAAAGTAATGACAAGTTCTTTTAAGTGCATAAACCGCAGTGGAGGCCTCTTAAAAGATACAGAAGGCGAGATGCTCTGTGTGGGAGAGTAGTGCATCGTCCTCTGGCTTGTTTCCTGTGGGCTGACCCTGCCATCATCCACGTCTGAGAATTCACAGCCTCGGGGACAGAGCTTGGCAATCAGAGGCATTGCTCCCTTGTCATCAGGTGACTTGACGCCCTCTGAAGGTGTGAGGTTTGAGTTTGGGATTTCATTCTGATAACAACGCTTCTTGCATCCCATGGACCCTTTCTCTCTCACTATTGCCTGATGCCTGCTAAGATGGATGCATTTGAAGTTTCTGCTCTCTCTGGACGGGGGCACCAGCACCAGCGTGACGCCAAGCCAGGACAGGCGTTCTAGCTTTGCTGCTTCTCGACTTGGATGCGAGCCGTCTTTCCACCTGGTGAGTGCACCTTGGTGATTAACAGCCTCACTGTCCAAGCCAGCAGTAGAGACGCCGCAGGTTTTGTGTGTAACTAGCCTCTCGTATGAGGGAGCCAACTCGTGACCAAATCTCTGATTCCCACACTAACACTAAGTCCTAATGAGCTGCTGTCTCTTCCCTGACTAGCATGAGTTGTGTGTTAGTTTCCATCGGGTCCAGTCGTCCAGTTATTAAAAGTAAATTACAATATTAGAGCATCAGCCAACACCAGGAAAAATGTCTGTTTCTCCTCTGAGAGATGAGAACCAACAACATGAGAAAACAAAAAAATAAAAACTGTAACTAAAACTATAAAAATAGTTTTCCAGTAGTAAGTACCTACTGCATACCAGACACTACACTCATTGCTAGGGTGGGGATTTATGGTGCAGCAAACAGACAGAAATTCCTTGTCTTCCCTTTACCTCACTGACCTCCTACCCATGTTTTGCTCCATCAGGTACAATGCTGCCTCATGGCTATTGGTCTTTTATTTGAGGGGTGGGGAGAAATCAGTCTCTGCACGCGAAGCTCACGATCTACCGCCGGCCCCACCCCCAGCGCTGACACCTGTGACAGAGGCGCCCTCGGAGACCCGCGGTGTCTCCTAGGCGGGGGCGCAGAGCCCTCATCCTTCTCGTGCGCGCTACCTCTCAGGCAGTCCAGCGTCTGCTTCCGCCTGCCTCACACTAGCTCGGGATTGGTCAGCTCTTCCTCATCCTCCTCCATGTCTGCCGCGTGCAGTGGACGCTGACTTTCGCCTCGGTCCCCCTGGGATCCGCGCAGTTCTTCTTGCCGTGGCAGGACATGCTGGGTGTTGGCCCGTTTCCAGCCCTGAGCAGTGCATGTGGTAGGGCCTACAGCCTCCAAAATAAGAACGTTTCTCTGATACTTTTCTCTTAAAAATTACATCCTTTAAGCAGATAAGAATCAAGCAGATTCTCCTGGAACACATCCATGAGCTGAAGGCGGAGAGCCCTTCGAGGAAGTGCGGTTGACCACACGGTAGCCTGTGGGACTGTGGCTAAGTGCAGAGCAGCCTGCGGTCACCCCAGGCCGAGGAAGAGGTCATCAGGACCATGCCGGGAGAGAGAGGCCACGGAACAAAGTCATCTCCCTGACCTGCATGTGGGTTCAGGCAGTTATGCAGCTCGGCCATTCAGTGAAACAAGGATTTCCCTGCCATAAAAATGAAAAATAGATCTCTAGAATTATTCACTGAAACACTTGTGTTATGCAAACCATGACAAATACTATACTCAGGAACCTGCAAACTATGTTATATTTAGTTTTAATGAGGTATGTGTGATGAACTGCTTGTGTGCCATTTACCTTACCAGAACACACCCTCCTAGTGTATATAAACACAAGGTTTAAGAAGTCTACGTAGGGGCAGACTGGGAAAAACTAGATTCAAGCCTTTCCCCATGAGTCAGCGCCATTCGCAGACTGGGGTTAGAGAGAACAATGACTGCAGCACCAAACAAGCCCTGTCTGGGAACCAGCGCCGTGCTCAGGCCTCTGGCAGACTGGGAACAACCAGACTCCAGCCCCTTCCAGCGTGAGGGCTGGTGGGAAAGAAGTCCCACCACCCTCCTCCCCACCAAGCTTGTCCGCAGAAACACAGGCTGTGATGATAGCTATGGAGGTGAAGTTCAACTGGATGCCTGTGGTGCTTTGAGGTTTCACTAACTTTGCAGGTCTAGGGTCAGTGGTCTGACCATAGGTTCAGAGAATATCGCTGAGCAATGTCATCTGGCGTGGGGGGGGGGGATCTCCTTCTGAGGGTTACAACCATTGTTGATTCCCTGTGGTCTTGTTCTGAGGTCCTGTGTCATTTCCATTGTTTTGTTGGGTTGGGTTTTATTCTCTTTTGTTTTGTTTGATTATGGTAAATCCCATGGCAGGAGAAGCTATTTCAAGGATAGCAAGACATATTATAGTAGCAATTTTGGATTTACTATTGGCTTGTTCTGAAGTCCTTTATCACATTCATTGTTTTGTTTTTATTGTTTCTATTCTGTTCTGTTCTGTTTAATTTATACTATATCCCAAGTTATCTGCAGCTATTTTGAAGACATCAAGGAGCATTATGGTAACTACTGTTGATTTCATAATGTTTTGAAGTCCTGTATCTCTTACACTGGTTTGTTTTGATTGCTTTTATTCTGTTATGTACTCTTTAAAATAAAAATTAAAAAAGAAGTCTGCATGGTGTGTGGAGGAATTAAATTCCCATGTGGAGCAGCGTCTTCCCTGTGGGGTAAGGAGTACTGTCTTGCACTCACCAGAGATCCCTCCTTGTAATAGAAACTTACCTTGCTAATTCTGATCAAAGGCGAAAGAGACTTTTATCCTGAGCTGTTTCCAAGATTTAGCTATTACAAACCATGCTGCCAAAATATGGGTGTGCAGTATATCACTCTGGGGGCTGGGGAGGTGGCTCAGTGGTAGAGCTCTTGCCTTGCATGCAAAAGGCCCGGGGTTTGATCCCCAACACCACACGCACACAGTCACGCCGGAATGATGCTTTTAATTCTTGCTTTTTTATGGGAAAAGGGTAAAATAATTTCATAACAAAATAATAGAATAACAATAGTTAATATATTGCGCATTTGTTGTAGTTGGGCTGCAAGGAGAACAATCATATGAAGAACACATAATTTATAGTATTATTTACAATGATCACCCAAGAAGTCAAATACAAAGCAAGTGCAGGAAATCTGTCCACAACACTAAAGACCTAGAAAATTCAGCTGAAGGCCTGGATCCCATGGCAATAACCTGCATGAGTTCAGCTGAAAACCTAGAGCCATGACAATGACTCATGTAAGTCTGTTTCATGGATCTGCTCTGGGAAGGTCCGAAGGTTGTCGGTGGAAGCTAAAAGTCTGTGCTGGCAGGGTGAAAGTCTGCCAGCAGGCTGAGGGTTCTGCACTGGAGCCAAGAAAGGACACTCAAAGTAAGGACCAGGGCTCCCTCGAAAAGTACCGTAGCCATCCTCAGTGACAATGAGGTCCCGAGCTCTTCCAAGGATGAGAACAACTGAGTTCATATCAGGAAGCCAGTGTGCCAAGCTTCTCCTGGAGATTAAACAGCACACATCTTCCCCTCCAGAGCCAGGCAGTGATATTCAAAGTAAGGACCAGAGCTCCCCCAAAGTGAACCGCAGCTATTCTCAGTAACAAGGTCCCAAACTCCTTTGATGATAACAGCTGAGTTCATATCAGGGGAGCCAGCATGACAAGCTCCTCCAGGAGAACCAACAGCTCCAAACAACAGCAACACTTAGGAGAACCCACAAAACTACTCTTCCTCTCCAGGTCTCCTTTTTATGCTGGCAACAGTCCTCAGGTGGGCCATCTACACTCAGCACCATGCTGATTCAGTTCAGCTGGTGTTTAAGTTGACTACCAGTTACCAATCCAATACAATATTGTTATCTTTAAAGTAGTTATTCAGAGTACAATATATGGGCATTAAAATTTCTCTAAATGAGCCGGGCATGGTGGTGCACGCCTTTAATCCCAGCACTCGGGAGGCTGAGGTAGGAGTGTTGTGAGTTCGAGGCCGGCTTGGGCTACAATGCAAGCACAAGGCTGGCCTGTGCTACATAGTGCAACCCTGCCTCAAAAAACTAAGGCCAGGAGTTTGGCTCAGTGGTTTAAGTGCCTGTCTGGCAGGCATGAGCCTGTGAGTTCAATCCCCTGTGCCACAAAAAAAAAAAAAAAAAAATGTCATTAAAGAAATGGTGAATGCACGAAAGCAGAGCTATCCCCATTCTTAGGTTTTGGGGGGGTTGTTTTTGTTTTTGTTTTTTCCCACTGGAGTAAGTATAATGACAGTTTCCCTAATTGGCTCCACTCTGGTTAAGAAAAGTCATCAGGAGACTCGGCATGCAGGTTGGACCATCGAAGGGTTCAACTAAGTGGCTCAGGGGACTTTGCTTGGGGAAATTTCACCCTTTGTGTGCCCCTTTCTCCCTGAGGAGGTAACAGGTCCAAATATGGAGACAGAAGCCCCCAGGGGGCTTTCTTCTGTGCTTGATGATGCTGCATGCCTCAGAGACATCTGTCTGGTCTGTGTTAGGGCCTCACAGGGGACAGTTTGTGGAACACTTGGGTCTCCTCCTTCTGCATGTGACAGCATCTTAAGGAGTGAAGACCTAGTCATCTCCTTCTCTCTATAGGCCCCAAACCAAGCAAATGGGAAACCTCTTGGACCATGTGGATTTCACCAGCTTTTCCACTAGGCTGTGACACTGATGAATGGGAAAGGTTTGATCCTAAAACAGGAGCCGCTTATCTACTATTGGAATAGGGTTCAGGATCAGTACAAACTGGGAAGTGACGAGAGATGGATATGAGAAGCCACTTTAAATTAGAGACTATTCTCCAGCTATGACATTTCTGCTTAAAACGTCCAAGGTGGAGTGGAATTCCTGTGCACAGGCTTTTGTGACACTATCACGGGAAAGGCTCAAAACCTAAGAGGACAGCCCTGTCCTGGAATCCCCGCTAGACCCTCAGGGGTATGTGGGTCTCTTTGGTCTATTTGAGAAGTCTCTTCCACCTTCTCTTATAGGCCATTCGCAGACTGTGGGGGAGGAGAGCAAGAAGTCAACAAGAAGCTAAGTCCTCCTGTGAGTCTGCGCCATTCACAGACTGTGGGGGAAGAGAGCAAGAAGTCCACCTTCTCTTACGGTCCTCAGGCCAATCAATCAGTTCCTTTTGCAGTCACAGATGTACAAAGGCTAGGAAGTATGCAAATGAACAATACTTTTTAAAAGGGAAATACACCATCCTGGAAACATTATTCTCCCTTCAACAGAACAAAACTAGGACTGTGATACTAGTGGGGGCCTAAAACCAGTGTTTGATATGCTAGCTGATCTTACTAGGGAGACAAAGAGGTGTGTTAAGCCTATCTTAATATACTAATATAGATCCACCTTCCAGGGAAGGAGAAGCACTGGGAGGTATATTAGTCCATCTGTCAATCAGCCCTGATATTTAGCGTAAGCTACAAAAGCTTCAGATGGGTCACAGACACCTACGGCCCATTTCTGTGTTCACTACTTAGGACCTTGAGGAAGGACAAAAGAGAAAGGCTAGGATTGTGGTTATTGCACTTGGTGCTGCTTTGACCTCACCCGGTCATCTGGGGAAAGACCCAGGGACAACCAAGGGAAAGGCTCCTGTGTTAAGTGTAACAGGCCTGGACATGGCACAAGGTTCCACCAAGCTCCTCCCGGCCCTGCTCTGCCCGTGAGACAGCGAATGCACCTGACTTGTGGCATTAGAGATTTGACTGCCTCTGCTCCCAGAGAAGGGCTGGGCCCGCCAGAACCCTCATGTCCTGCTCTGACGATTGAAGAGGCCCTGGGGAAGCTGCAGTGTCCCCGTTCCCAGACATCACCATCTCCTCCGAGGAACCCGGGGTCATCCTGGACTTCGTGGGTGACCCAGTTCAGCTGCTTATTGACACAGGAGCACCTCATTCTCCTCTATTTTCCATCTCCGGAAAACTGTTCCCTATGTCTATATCACAGTTGGGGTTAAGGGGAGCCCTAGGTAGAGATTCTTACTCCTCCTCTGACATGTCACTTTAAAAGCCAAATATTTAAAAATGAGTTTCTAATTGTTCTATTCCCTTTCTAGGAAGAGATTTACTAGCAAAACTGGGGGCAATTCTAAAATCCTGACAAAGGCCAAAACAGATTTTACTTGCTGGGACTATATCAGGTCTCCCTGACCAAATTAGCAACAAGTGGATTGAATTTGAGGCCAGCCTGGGCTACATAATGAGTTCAAGACCAGCCTAAACCAAAAAAAAAAAAAAACCCCTCAAGATTGTTCATGGGTTTTTTTGGTTTTTTTGTTTTGTTTTGTTTTGTCTTTTGTGTTTTTGTTTTGTTTTGTTTTGGTACTGAGGATCAAACTCACAACCTTGCACCTGCCAGGCAGACACTTATGCCACTGAACTAAATCCCCAGCCCAAGCTTTCTGTTTTAATCATTTCAGAAAGTCAGCTAGGAAAAGTCCACACCTACAATTCCCATACACAGGAGGTTGAGGCAGGAGGATTATGGGTTCAAAACCAGTGTGGGGCCAGGCGTGGTGGCGCACACCTGTCATCCCAGCACTCAAGAGGTTGAGGCAGGAGGATCATTGCAAATTCGAGACCAGCCTGGGCTATAAAGTGAGCTCAAGGCCAACCTGAACTGCATAGCAAGACCCTGTCTCAAAAAAGAAAGAAAAAAAAAAAAACAGCCTGGGGGACACTGAGTTCCAGTTCAGCCTGGACTGCACAGTGAGAACCTGTCTCAAAAACAAAACACATCCACTGAGCGAAATGCAAACTAGTGAAAGTGGTATTTATTGCGCGCCGGTGATTGAGACCGCAGAGGTCCAGGAGCTCGCGGACGCTGAAGACTCGGTCACGGTCACGCATGGCGTGGGCAGCGAGCGGCTCCCCCGCCGCCTGTGTCTCCGGCCCCTGCGGCTGCTGTCTCCTTTCTTCTGTATGGCGCTGGCGACGAAACCCGGGGCCTCGCCTGGGCAGGGGCCACAGCCCTGAGCCGCGAGCCAGCCCGGGGCCCCCTTTCCGCCTGCAGCGCTGTTCGCCGCGGGGTCCCTTCCCCAGAGCCCGAAGCCTCCCGGCCTTGCAGCAGCTCCGTGGAAACAGAAAGGACGGCGACCCGGGAAGCGCTCAGAAGCGTGGTGAGAAAACCCCTTTATTAGCACCTGCCGGGCAGCCCTGCGCACAGGCAGGCGGCGAGATGACAGAGGAAGGGGGGAGACGCAGAGGTGCTGAGAAAGGGGCCCTTCCAAGACCTTTTTTGTTCCTTTATATTGTGTGTACAGTGAAGGGGTTGATGGGTTTCACTCTGGCAGATTCCTACACGTGCACCTCACACTTGGACAGTTTTCTCAGCAACCCGCCAGCCCCTTATCCTGCCTTTCTCCCGGCTGTGCGTGACTCGGGGGGAGCTGTGCTCGTCCGCCTGCCCTCGATCCGCCCCGACAAAGCACAGTTTCTGCTTCCTCCTGGGCCCAGGTCTGCAGACCGTGGCTCTCCAGCAGGGCTGGCCGGGGAGAATGGGGCTTGACTGGGGCAGGCTGTGGCGTAGGGCAGTCGGGGTGTGGGGGTCCCGTAGCAACGGAGAAAAGCTGGGTGAGGACCCGGCTCCTGGGGCCGTGCATCTGGTGACCCCTCTCCCTCCTTCACATGTGGGGTGCAGTGATGAGCTTGGTGTCATCGCCATCCACGCCTCACCCTTTCGGGGAAGACGCAGCTCTTCCATGACAGGGGTCCCTGGGCTGACGGTCCCACCCGCGCAGAGCCAGGCTTGCCGAGGTGTTGCTGGATTTCCCCAATTCCCTCCACTGCTGCAGGAGCCCCAGGCTCTGGTCACAGCTGCAGTGGCGGGGCCATCCCCAGCACACCAGAAACTTTGGCAGTCAGGGATGGGTGGAGAGCAGAGGGCGCGCCCTCCTTCGCATCCCCTGAGGTCACCTTTGGTTTCTTTTGGTCACAGTTCCTCCCTGGACTCTTATACCGGGGCCAGTTGGTCACTCGGCTTGGGCCCAGGCCAGTGGGAAAGACATTAGACCCTCTGGTCTCAAGTTCTATGCTTAACATCACCCCCGTGAGGCATTTGCCCCAAGGGTTGTCAGCAGATCCCAGGCGTGGTGGGCTGATAATCGGTGGTCAGTTTGCAACACCAGCTGAACTGAATCCGCAGGGCGCTGAGTGTGGGTGGCCCACCTGGGGACTGCTGCCAGGCTGAAAAGGAGACATGGCGAGGAAGAGGTTGCTGTTGGTTCTCTGTTGCTCGCAGGAGCTTGTGGAGCTTCTCTCCTGGTATGAATTTGGCTGCTCTCGTCAGGGGCTTGTCACTGAGAACGGCTGCGGTTCATGGTGGGGGAACTCGGGTCCTTGCTGTGAGCATCACTTCCTGGCTCCAGAAGGGAAGATGTGTGCTGTTCAGTCCCCATGAGAAGCTTGTCACACTGGCTTCCTGATATGAACTCGGCTGTTATCATCAGAGGAGCTCGGGACCTCGTCGTTGCTGAGGATGGCTGTGGTGCTTTTCAGGGGAAGCTCTAGTTCTTACCTTGAGGGTCGCTTCCTGTTCCACTGCAGATCCCTCAACCCACTGACACAGCTCCTTCATCCCACCGGCACAGACTTTCTAACTCCCACCACTGACTACTGGGCCTTCCCAGTGCAGATCCATGAAACAGACTTGCATGTGACATTGTCATGGACTCTAGGCCTCCAGCTGGACTCATGTGGGACACTACTGTGGGATCCAGGCCCTCGGCTGGATTCTTTGGGGTCTTTGGTGTGTGGAAAGATTTCCGGAACTTTTCATGTTTGACTCTTTGGGTGACCGTTATAAAATAATTCCATAAATTATGTGTCCTGCATTTGAACTGTTTTCCTTGCAATCCCTGACTACAATACCAGGTCTACTTGCTGGGCTGCTGGGCATGTACTCATATAGGAAGGCGGTGCCTGAGGTTACAGTAGAAAAATACCTATCATAATACGATGAATCCCTTGGGCATTTCTGATCAGGAGACGGCATCTTAAATAGACGCTTGGAGGAATAAGGAAGGAGCTGGAGCGGGTGCTGGACTAACCCTAGCACAGGCGGCCTGAGGCCAACAGGTGTCTAGTTTAAAGGGTAACACAGACCCAGGCTCCCAGTGACCCATCTTATTTGTCCACAGGACGAAATTATTGCTAAGTTTGCAAGTGCCCAGAAACCAAGAGTGCAGGAGAGCCAGGCTCCTGCTGGCATTTCTAGGGGTGACACGAGGTACAAAAGCTAAACATGCACGTATGTGACCACAGTGCCTGGGTTCAAATCCCAGCTCCAGGTCTCAAGAGCTGTGCAACCTCAGGACATTCAGTCCATCCTTACCCGCCTTTTTCCTCATCTGTGAGACAAAAATGATTCTAAAAATCCTGACCTTGCATCCTGCTCATAGTGATTCAGTAAGACAATCATTTAGCATCCCAGTCACTGCCTATCACTTGCATTCAAATGTGTAAAAGATGGCAAAGACCCACGGGGCAATAGGAAATTTCGTGAATGAGAATGGAAGAATTCTAATATCTAATCCACCCCAGCAGGTATTTATGGAGCATTTATGCATGGTCCGCATGGACACACAGAAATACAGCAACAAGTGAGATACAGCCCTCTCCTTAATGGCACACAGGGCCTGGGCACCGGAAGAGCCCTAAATAAACTCCACAATTCAATGTAATGTTCTGAAAAGGCAGCCTACGCCAAGGGTGAGTAATTTGTTCTCACCGGGGCATGGAAAGTGCAGACAGCGCGGCAGCCAGGAGGCGCTGTGCGTGGTCAGTTTGCTAGATACACGGGCAGAGGCGGGTGGGTGCCCAGAGGCCAGCAAAGAAAGGCAAGCTGGGGCACTCAGCCGGGCCTCTCCAGGCTTGGAGGTCGGAGGTCTGGCTGGGAGCGCGTGGGGCCAGGCGGATGGGGCCTCGGAGGCCCTGCTGGAGCTCAGGCTTTGCTCTGCAGACCGCAGCCAGCTGCTGAGCGACGGTGTGCGTGGAGGCCGTTCTCAAGCAGAGCGTTTGGAAGGACACGCGTAAGTGCCAGGGATGGACACAGGGGGCGGACTGAGGTCGTGAAACCCGAGATGGAGAACAGGACGGTTACTTTTAGAGCCAAACGGGCACACCCTGCACGGGCGGGAGGGCAGGAGGCGAGAGAGGCCAGTGCCTCTGAAGCGTCTTGCTAGTGCAGCGGAAGAGAAACCATCCGTGAGACGAGGAAGGCGGGGAGGAAAGCCCGAGTTCCAGGGCTCTGTGACTGGTCGCGTAGTGATGTGAATGAGGTAGACAGGTGAAGCAATGACACAAGACCGGGAGGGAAGAAGTCTGGCCGCACGTGAGAGCGCGGGAGCCAGCAGGGTCTGCGGAGGCAGTCTTTGCAGGGTGAGAAACTGCCGAGCCAGCACGCAGCACGCAGCACGCAGCGGGAAGGCAGGCTGCGGGGCTGGCCCGGTGCTCAGGGGAGCTGGGAAGCAGGAGGTGCCCGGGCCCAGGAAAGCGCTACGCAGAAAGGCGCAGTCAGTCTCCAGCCTGAGCAAGCAGGCGGTTAGATCCCGCATCAAGCCCTGAGCAGTGAAGTCTTCTCCCGAGGCCTAGCAGCCGAAGAGCCAGGGCGCGAGAGGCGAAACACGCACGCGCACACGCGCACACGTGCACAGCCAGCCTGTCCGAATGGATCTTTCACGTGGAGGTGAACGTGCCTGAAAATAGTTCACAGCCCGCCGGCGCTGGCTGGGCGATGCGAAGCGGCGGAGCAGGGCTGGGGTAGCTCGGAGGCAGAGCAAACGTTCGGGGAGCCGGAGACCCGAGAGCCGGGCTGCAGTGATCGGCACGGGCGTTTGTTTAGAGAGGAACAAACGTACAGTCGCAGGGAAGGTCGCTGAGTTGTCTGAACGGAGTGTAGACACATTGCCTTCTAGCAACGTTCTCCTTCATTATGAGATTTGTAAACATTGCTTTTGTCAATGAATACAGAAACAACATAACTAAAATACACGGTAATATGTAAAAACAAAACAAAATAGTATAGTAGTAGAGTATCTTAATTGCACACACACCAAAATATAAGTAGCTTAACTGCATACACACCAACATACAAGTACCTTAACTGCATACACACCAACATACAAATTCATACATTCAACATTTCTTCTAGCTTAATGAGACTGGCAAAATTCAGATTCACTATTTTTTACCGTAAAACATTTTACATTTTGATTGGATACCTAAACATCGCATAGATTGCATTAATCGTACGCTGGTATCAGGAAGGATTTTTTTCCTCTCAAAATTTTTATTTTCACTCAGTGGTGTAAGCTCCTGCCTGGCAAACACAAGGTCGTGAGTTCAATCCCCAGTACCACAAAAATAAATAAATTAATTAATTAATTAAAAATTAAAATTTTTATTTTCAAGTTTTTTTAGTTTTTTCCCACTGTACATTTTTTTAAAATTTTAAACAAAAGGAAAATAAGAAATCAAAACATAACAATTTCACCCCAACCAACAAAACAGCAACAATCATCAGCATATTGGATATTCCCGAAAACTATTTAAAACAAAAAATACAGACATGAAACATTATCTAACTAATTGTTAACACAATTGTTTTCAAATGAACATTTCACATTAAAAATAAAATCTGGGAGGTGGGACAAGACGGTGGGACGGTAAACAGCAGGGTAAGTGGCTTCCCTGAAAGATACTGTCCAGATGCTGGAATATAGCAACAAGGGGAAGACGAAAAGAAGGGAGGTGGGTCCTCTGGACCCAGGAAGAGTCTAAAGCAAGAATTGAAGCCCACAGAAAGAGTGGAAAGGGGCACTTAGACAAGGAGGGCGGTGGCTGGTGGTGCCTCTGCCTGGAGCCAGACCCACTCTGTGAAAGGAGTTGCTGCAACCTGGGGATGCACGGTCAGAGAGCTGCAGCGGCAGCGGCGACCCTGGAGTCCTCTCCCCAGAGAGACTGTGTCAGAGGAGAGTGGCAGTGGACAGGGGGAGCAGACCTGGAGAACTGTGAATGAAGAGGTCCCCACCCTCCCGCGTGGGGGGGAGATTGGCCAGGAAACATCTTAGTGTTGGGCTGGGGACTCCTGGCTGGGCGTGGACCCATGGAGTTTGCTCAGGCTGAGCCCTGTCCCCGAGAGCATACTGGGGGCCACTTCAGAGGGTCCCTGCGGGTGACAGGCTTGGTCTGGAGACAGCGGCTCTGTGCACACTCCAGGGGTGTTGTGGAGAGTCCGCAGGTAACCGACCCACCAACCCAGGTTCGCAGCTGGCCGCCGGTCCCTGCGTGCACCCCACCAGCCATTGCGGAGCCAAGGCAGGCTGGGGAAAGGCAGTGTATAGCGCTGTAACAGAGCCCCCAGTGGCAACCATCAGCTATCCATAGTCGGCACTGGCTGGAGGAACCTGTCTCACTTCAGAGAGGTTGCAGTTAATGCAGGGAGTGCCTGGGTCCCCAGTACCAATTTGCCCAGGGGAACCCAGGAATATGCCAAGACAAAGAAGCAGGGGGCAGTCTCTGACCTCCAGTTCAAGTAGAGCAAATCCAGGAGATGCAAACTCAGAGGAGATCGGGAGTCCCACAACTGAAGTTTGTGAGGTGATGGCAGCTGAAGTAAAGAAACAACTTCAAGAGGCTATAACAGAAATTAGAAATACTAACTCAACTAAAAGAAGAAATGAAAAACATAATAAAAGAACTGCTAGGCAATGCTAAAGGAGACATAGATGAAAAAATGGAGCATAGGAAAACAAGAGAAACCTGGAATGAACAATACAAAAAAGATGTAGAACACATGAAAGAGATTCAAAGAGATAACTAGGAATTCAAAAAATCCAGTGAAAGCTGGCAAAACCACCTGAAGGAAACTAAAGATAGACTTTCAAACCTTGAAGACAGGTTCACAGCCTGTGATCATGAAAGGAAAGATCTCTTAAAAATCACAAGAAACCTGGAAGTAACAATACAACAGCTGCAAGACAACCCAAAGGAACACAATGAGAATTAAAGGTGTGAGTGAAACAGCAGGGGTCAATACAAATCAAATTAAAAGCCTATTTACAGAAATAATTTCAGAAGCATGGGAACAGGAAGTGACTTTCAGATAAGTGAAGCATATAGAACTCCAGCTAAACATAACTAAAATATACCTACACCCAGACATATAATAATCAAGATCCCAGAAATTCAACACAAAAACAGAATATTAAAAGCTATTAGAGATAAAAAAAAAAAAAAAGATCACCTACAAAGGAAAACCCATCAGAATCATGACAGACTTCTCAACACAAACCATCAGGTCCAGAAGAGCTTGGAGTGAAGTATTTCAAGCCCTGAAAGAAAACAACTTCCAACCCAGATTGATGTACCCTGCAAAACTATCTTTCAAAATTAACAGAGAAACAAGATACTTCCACGACAAAGAACAACTAAAGGAATTTATGACAACTGAGCCAACCCTACAAAGAATACTGAAGGACATTTTAGAGAGAGGGAAAAAAAGTCCACGGCTCCAGAAACAGGGGCAGACAACTGAATAATCCATCATTGGGATTTGAGTCCAGTAATGTCTTCAATGAGCTGTTTAGTTTGATCTCATTCTATCTCAACCTGCCTAATTTTATTATATATGATGACATAGACAGCTATTCCAAAGATAACAAAATGTATTAGGATAGCCTTTATTGATATTTGATTACCTTGTTTTGAAACCCTGTATTGTTTTCATTGTTCTGATTTGAGTGATTTTAACCTATTTTGATTTGTTTGATTGTATTATAACAGATGATATAGGCAACTGCTTAGAAGATAATATGAGACATTATAGAAATCGATGTTGTATTACTATGTATTGATTCCATTGTTTTATCTTTTACTGGTTTTATTCTGTACTATTTTGTTTGATTATATTAGGCCTGACGGTATGGGCAGTTATTTTGAAGATAACAAGAGGTATTACAAGGGGAAAGGAGGAAAGAAGGAAGGGAAAAGGAAAAAGACATAGATTTATATGTGGGTATATGTAAGATGGTCAAAATGACTATACTACTAAATGCATTAACTATTGAGAGAGAACAGTTGATACTCATATGATTACATCAATCTTACATGTCTGTGTCTGTCAATCTGAGCAACCCCTTTGAAGGTAATGATATACAATGTTACAACCACTGTCAAACTCCAATCATCTCGAGCCGGGCGTGGTGGCGCACGCCTTTAATCCCAGCACTCGGGAGGCTGAGGTAGGCGGAGTGTTGTGGGTTCGAGGCCGGCTTGGGCTACAACGCGAGCGCAAGACCGGCCTGAGCTACATAGTGCGACCCTGCCTCAAAAAACCAGGGCCGGGAGTTTGGCTCAATGCCTTAAGCACCTGCCCTGGCAGGCGCAAGGTTGTGAGTTCAATCCCCGGTGCCGCAAAAAAAAAAAAAAAAAAACTCCAATCATCTCATTTTGTAAACCTATAATGTTACAGTATCGGACTCATTGTTGTTTGTTGGTCCCTTTAGTTTTTGCTTCTCTTTTCTATGACCATTGTTTTATTTTTTATTGGCTTTATTCTGAACTATTTTGTTTGATTATATTAGGCCTGATGATATGGGCAGTTATTTTAAAGATAACAAGAGGTATTCTAAGGGGAAAGGAGGAAAGAAGGAAGGGAAAAGGAAAAAGACATAAATTTATAAATACATAAGATAGTTAAAACAACTATATTACTAAATGCATTAGCTATTGAAAAAGAACAGTTAATACTCATATGATTAGATCAGTTTTACATGTCTGTATCTGTTAATCTGAACAACCCTTTGAAGGTAATGATATGCAATATTACAACTACTGTCAAATTCCAACCATCTCATTTTGTAAACCTATAATATTATCATATTGGATTTGTTGTTGTTGTTTGTTTGTCTCTTTTGCTTCTTGTTTCTCTTTTCTGTGTCCATTTTCTCTTAAATAAAAAAAAATAAAATCTGAAAGTGACCCTGAAAAAATTACATTTTACTCAAAATTCTTTTTCTCTGACTGTCACAACTAATTTTTATATACATAGATTTTATTTCAGATGACATGATACTCTACCTGGAGGACCCAAATAACTCCACACCTGTCTTTTTATGACAGTAATGTATTGAGGTCTCCCAATACAGTTGTATTAAGGCTTACTTGATTTTTCATGTCGATTAATAATTGTTTTATATAACTGGTGGACTACTATTTGTTGCATTATTATCTCTTCATCTTAGATTGTTCCCTTACCAATATATAATGACCTTCTTTGTCTCTCTTAATCAGTCTTGGCTTAAAATTAACTTTATCTGCAAATGGAATAGCCACCTCTGATTTTTTGTGGACTCCTGTTGCATGGAGTATTGTTTTCCATTCTTTAACTTTCAGTCTGTGAGTATCTTTTTGAATTAAATGTGTTTCTTGTATACAGCATATTGTTAGATCTTGCTTTTTGAGCCATTCTTTTGACTAATGAATTAAAACCATTAACACTGATGGTTAAAACTGATACGTATTGACTTATCTTTATCATGTTGTTTTCTTTTTTCCTGGTGGATTCCTTCTATTAGAGTTCATGGAGCTGTAGTACTTATCATCCCTTTCTAAAATGTCCTTCAAAATATTTTGGAGTGCTGGTTTAGTGGTCATGAATTTCCTCAACTGTTCCTTATCATGGAAGTATTTTGTTTCCCCCTCTATTTTCAAAGACACTTTTGCAGGATACATCAATCTGGGTTGAAAGTTGTTTTCTTTTAGAACTTGGAGTACTTCACTCCAAGCTCTCCTTAACTTGAGAGTTTGTGCCGAGAACTACACCGTAATTCTGATGGGCTTTCCTTTATAGGTGATTTGTTTCTTTTCCCTAAAAGCTTTTAAAATTTTATTCTTGTGTTGCATTTCTGGAATCTTGACTATAATATGCCTGGAAGTAGATTTTTTTTATCACTGTTAATTGGGTTTCTATATGCCTCACTTATTTGTATGTCAAATTCTTTTTCTCTACCAGGAAAATTTTCTGACATGATATCTGTAAGGATGTTTTTAATGTCATTTGTAGTATCTCCTGCTTGTTCACCGACTCCAATTAATCTTAAGTTATTTTTCTTTGTCTCATCAAACAACTGCTGGATTAATATCTCATGATCTCTTGCTAGTTTTGAAGAATCTTTCTTTTCCTAGTCACTAACTGTGAGTCTGTCTTCAATATCTGAGATCCTGTCCTCACATTGGCTTAATCTGCTTTGAATACTTTCAATAGAGTTTCTAATCTCCTGGATATCTACTTGAGCCTGCTTTATGGAATCCATTTGCTTCCTATGTTGTCCTTCCATAATTTGCTGAAGCTTATTTTTTTGTCAGTATCTGCCCTAACATCACTAAGCATGGTGTATATTTTGGTAGTCTCTGTGGTTATTTGAGAGATTATTTCTGATTTCATTTTTTCCAAAGCTTCATTCAACTGCTTTGTTACCACTTCTAAGAAACCTTGTTAGAGGGCTTTTGGATTTTCCAGCCTCATTGCCCCCTGGGTTTGCTTTTGGTGAACTGGGTGTCTGGGTCACATATACAATACTTAGGTTCACAAAATGTCAATTCTGTCCCCAAGGGTTGTGACCTGTTTCGGTGTTTTCTCATTTCTTTTTTTTAGTTTAATTCCTAAAGCCATGCCTGTTAGTTGCCTGCAGTGGGTTACTTTAATGGTGCTATTAAGGACTTCCAGGTGATGAGCACTTCCCAGAGATATCTTCCAGGTGTAACTTGTTCCTGGGCTCCAAGTCTATTGCAAAATCTCACCTCCTCAGTTTGTTAGAGATGAGAAACCACTGCTCGCCTAGCCCAGTCCCTAGTTCCTTGGCACCACACCCCAGCCCTCTCTGCAACCCCATCAATCCCAGTCCTGGACCAGCAAGGCCAACAGCTATCCAGTTCAATTGAGTCAGTTCTGGCTGTAGTGGCACCCACAGCACCAAACAGAGCTAACAACACAGTAAACTGATCCAACCCCTGATTTACAACCCCCAACCATATAAACTGAATTTATATCCATACAACAGGATGCAAAACAATCATATACAATACTTAACTTCACAAAATGTCCATTCTGTCCCCAAGGGTAAGGACCCAAAATGAATTCAAGAAAAGGCAGCAAAGTGGGAAAAGGGAAAAGAGACTGCAAGCAGGTTGGAGAACTAAGAGGGTCCACCAACTCAGGGAAACCACTGCAGAAGACTGAAGGAAGAGAAAGCCAAAAGAGACAGGAAAGAGAACAGAACAAGACCACACCCAAAAGGAGGGCAGAAACCACACTCACACTAAAAAAAAAAGAGTCCACTTCCAGGGTTCTCTCTGGATTCACTGGTAAACAGCCTGTGGAGACAGCAACCCAAATCGTGGCACTGTATCCCCGCAAGCCAGCAACTGTTCATGGATGTAGTAGACAACCTTAGCAGGCCTGCCCTGAGAGCAGCCTCCTCGGGCTCACAGCCATCCAAGCAGTCTCTGCGGGTCTGCGCCCAGCTAGGAGCCACTGCGGGAAGCTGGCAACAGCTTTAACCCCAGGCATATCTGGCCTGACTCAGGAATGGCTTCCAGCAAATCGCTCTCCCGCAGGAGGACCAAGCCCTCTGCACTCACCGCCAGCCAGCGCAGTCCTCTGCGCCCACCGCTCTTCTCCACTGAGGAACGGTTCCGCAGAGGCCCTGGGGTCGCCAGCCGCTGCCAACACTGCGACCATCCACCGCTGGGCTCCAACAGCTCCCCTCGCACAGTGAGTCAGGCTCTGGGCAAAGGCTCCGCCAGCTACCACCTTCTTCATTGAATTTTTTCTTTTCGCTTTTTCTGTGGGGTTTGATTCAGACTTCAGGCTCTTCCTGGGTCCAAGGAACCCATCTCCCTCCTTTTTGTCTTCCTTAAGATGGTGTGTTCCCACGTCTAGATGGTGTCTCTCAGAGAGGCTGTTTTTCCTGCATCCTACTACTCCGCCATCTTCCCAGTTTTTTTTTTTTTGTTTGTTTTTGTTTGTTTTTTTTGGTACCAGAAATCGAACTCACGGCCTCATGCTTGCCAGGCAGATGCTGTGCTGCTGAGCTGTGGCTCCAGCCCCACACTGGGCAGTTTCAACTACCATTCTACACAGGAATAAATACATTATTATTTACATGCATAAAGGCCATATTCATTTTTTGATCAATTTTATTGGTACTTCTGACATCCATAATCAGCACACTTACAGGAAATTTGTACCTGTACAAAACATATCTTGATCCTTTCCCCATTCTGCTCCCCTCCCTCCCCCCCTTTTATCTATGAAAGCTGTTTCCCTTTTTTTCCATTTTCCTTTCCTTTCTCCTGTGCACATTTCCATTTGAACATATTTTTCCTACTTTCCATTATCTGTTTTCCATTTTTGTCCTTATTTTTACCCTTTTGGCTTCTCACACCAGAGAAACAACTGCAACACTGAAACATGTGTTCCATTTATTTCACTAAGAATTACGATCTCAAGGTGCATCCATTTAGCTATCTCCCAAGTTTATCCTTTATGGCAGAGTAGTCCCCCACTGTATATAAAACCGGATTTTCTTTACCCATCTGTGGATGAGCATTTGGGCTGTTTCCAATATTTAGCTATTATAAAGCGTGGCCCTATAAACATGAATATTCATAAATCACTATGGTATGATGCCTTTAACTCTTTGGGGAACACAAAGAAAGGGGAACAGCTGGATCAAATGGAACCTCCAGTTTTCGTTTTTTGAAGAATCTCTATATTGATTTCCAACACACTCCACCAATGAAGAACGGTTCCTTTTTCCTCACAGCCCCTTCAGCATGTTATTAGTTGATTTCTTGATAGTAGCTATTCTTTTTAGGGTGAGATGGAATCTCAGTGTTGCTTTAATTTGCATCTCGAGTGACCAGAGATGTTGCATTTTTTCACATATTTGCCATTTGTACTTCTTCATCTGAGAAGTGTGTATTCATTTCAGATGCCCAGTTTTGGATTGGATCTTCAAATTGGGGGAAGGTTTGTTTTTTGTTTTTGTTTTTGTTTTTTTAGTTCTTTATTCTAGGTATTAGTCCTTTATATCAGGAATAGCTGGTAAAATTTTTTCCCGTTCTGCTGACTCTTCACTCTGTTGATTTCTTTTGCCATGCAAAAAGCCTTTTAATGAGATCCTAGTTGTTCTCTGTAATATTTCCTGTGTGATCATAAGTTGCCTATTCCTATGTCCTAAAGAGTTGTACCTATTCTACCTTCCACCAGATTTAGTGTTTAACACAGATCATCATGCATGATGAGATATGGTCTAGGTTCGGTCTTCGGGATGTGGAAAGCTAGCTTTCCCAGCACCATTTATTAAGAGACTTTCTTCCAGTGAAGGCGTTTGGCCCCTTTGTCAAAGATAAGGTGGCAATGTTTGGAGTTGTTTCTGCACCTTCTATTCTGTTCCACTGATCCTTGGGTCTTTTTCTTTTTGCCAGTACAATGCTCTTTTTATCATGGTAGCTTTGTAGTATAATTTGAAGTTGGGGATTCCGCCTTGCCTTTGCTGCCAGAATGGCTTTTGCTATTCTAGATCTCTTCTGATTCCAAATGAATTTTAGGGTTGTCTTCCCTAATTCTATGAGGTATGCTATTGGTATTTTGGTCAGGAATGCATGAAATCTGCGTAACAATTTTGAAAGTACAGTCTTTTTTTTTTTTTTTTTGGAACCAGGGATCAAACTCACAACCTCACACCTGCCAGACACTTCTGCCATTGAGCTAAATCCCCAGCCCTATTTTTTGAGACAGGGTCTCACTATGCTGTTCAGGCTGGCCTTGAATTCACTTTGTAGCCCAGGCTGGTCTTGAACTCACAACAATCCTCCTGTCTCAGCCTCCTGAGTGGTGGGGTTAAAGTCATGTGCCACCACACCTGGCTGAAAGTATAGTCATTTTGATGGTGTTGGTTCTTCCTATCCAAGAACAAGTTTAAATTGGAAAATTTTCCATTATCTTTGGGGTGGGGATGTGTCAGGTTTTAACATTTAAATTAGCATGAAGTATCAATTGCCACTTCCTATATGGGCAGAATTTATCTTCCTAACAGAAATAACATGAACCACCTTCCTCAGCGAGTGCACAGAAGTCTGGGTCAAAGGTTGCTGGACCTTGGTCACCCACGCAGAGACCACTGCCAGGCTGGCTCTGGGTGCTGCCCACTCTACCAGCGTGGGACGGTGTCCAGTTCCGAGGCTTTCTTCACTTTACAAAAACAGACACTTGAGCTTACCGTTTTTCCTTCCCTAAGTTAGTAAATAAAAACAGGGCTTTGCTTTATTCTAGACGAACATGCAAAGTGACGTGCAAACTGACCCTGAAACACAAGTCTGGGCAGCACTGGCTGACCTGCAGGGCCAGCGAAGACATCATCCGCGTGATCTGCTCAAGTCGCTTTCTCTTCACACCGCATTTCTCTTCGTGGGAGTCTTAAACTCTCAAGGGCTAGCGTTGCACTGGACTCAGCTTGCATTTCCACTGTGTGCCTCCTCCCAATTTCTCTGTTTCTGAGAAAACATCACTTTAAACAACCACTGAAGTTGTCTTTGATTTTTAGTTTCAATTGTCAATTATTTCCAAAATGAAGTCACAATTCTATGATCTAAGAATCCTGCAATGCACAGGAGTCAACTGTGAGAGGGTATGCAATAAATTCAAACTAGTCCACAACTTACCACAGGCTGTACTGACATTAACAGCAGCAATACCTAACATCTGAGAAAATTGCAGCATTAATACTGCCAAATCTGAATTTTCAGTTACATGTGTGCAGATTAAAACTAACAGAAAGTCGACAAAGAAGTCTAATGGAGAATGTCCAAAGGGAAACTGAAGAATCAAGTGAGAAGAAATTTAAAATGGAAAGAAAAGACCACTTTAAGGATTATAAAAGTTATATTTATTCACGATGCTACATTTATTGCATTCCCTTAGAAAAATGGAGAACTGTTTACCCAGTTTGCACATATAAAACTTTATACAAATTATGTGTAGCACATAAAGGCTTCTGGTACGGCTAAAATCTGGCACTACAGTTTGGGTATCCTGCTTCCGGGTCTCCAGTTTATCAAGTCTGTTCCCTAGAAAATAAAAACTGGAATTATACTGTCTTGTTCCTAATATTTAGAAATTATTTTAAAATATAATAAAATAAAATTTTCATTTATTCTATTAACTCAAAAATACTATAAACCGGTAGGGGATACAAGCTGTTACCAATTTTAATAGTATGACAAATTCACACTTTATTTTGGCTGGGTCTTCCTATAAGAAAAAAAAAATCATTTTACTTCTGACATCCTTCTAAATTGTGGCTGCTTCAGAAGGGTATCTGTCAAAATATTTACCACACACTTTAAAAAAAAATTCCTTTTACAAAATGGTGCAACACCTTAAACAACCAGAAAATACTAAATGTCTTTGGCTATTACAACTCAAAGGCCATTCTTCCAACATAATAGGGCATATTCATTTCAGAAGCAACCATAGAAACAAAGTGTTAACACAAATGTGCACAAAAATTAACTATAATTTGTCTTGCCTTTCCCCCATTCTATAATCAAGGAGAATTCAATTTACATAATCTTTCCAGATGAGACTCAACAGCACTACGAAGAAAACTGCTGCAAAGGCAAAGTGAGCAGAAACAATTACGTAACTGACGAAGAGGACAACTGTTATTTGCAATTTTTTACTTGTTTGCTTGTTTTTAAGCCTTGCGAGTGTAAAAACGACTGATAAACAAAAGTCACAACCTTCACAAATGAAACTGTAATAGAAAAATAAATCAAATGAAACATTTATTAATAAATGAAGCCTATTTTATTACTTCAAGTGTTAATGATAAAAAAAATTTCAGCACAGCTGTTCCATTTAAAAAAGTGAAAGTACATACTATATCTCTAGCTCAGTACAGATGAACCTGATGTCTCTGAATGACATAACAGTTGAGCATTGTACAGTACATCTTATGAAGACCCGTAAATTAAAGAACTACTGTTTTAAAGTTAGTGATTATGAAACAAATATGCATTCATAGTTTCAGCTTCTTTTTCCTTCCTCGACCATCAGGTGCTCCGTCCATTTTACGCTTCTGTGTCTACAAAGAAGCAAAAGGTTTCTTTTTATGATCAGGCTACTACAAAATAAACACATCACAGCACTTTAGCAATAACTGCTTCATAACAGAAGTACAGTGTTTTTTCTCCCAGAATACAGAATTCTTTCAAAACAAATCCAATTAACATATACCACTAAATAACAAGGTAACTTTATTCTCCTGAAAACCCTTCCCTTCACATAGCTAAGAGATCATCAGGAAAATAAACCAAAGCTTAGAAGTTAACTGTAAAGGTTGTAAAGTCAATATTTTCCTAATACTCCTTAAATTTATCTAAAATTATGACTGACATTGCCCAAAGTGTGCACTCTTGGCATTCATGATACATACTCCCCTGCATTTGTAGAAACCCTCACTATAACGTGATCTCCTAATGCAATCAAGTTACACTTTTAGACTTCCAGTGACTTATATTATTTACAAAAACAAAACGACCCTGTAATCCCAGCACTTAGGAGGCTGAGGCAGGAGGAACTGCGTGAGTTCAAGGTCAGCCTGTACTACATAGTGAGTTCAAGGTCTGGCTAAGCTGCATAGCAAGACCCTGCCTCAATGCAAAACCAACCCCACACATTTAACAGCCCAACTGTGTTCTTAAAAAGAAAAACCAAAGTGCAACTGACACGATCTGCACTTCTGCATGTTCATGCGCACTTACTGAAGGCTTTGGTCCGCGTTTCTTTTTCTCTGCCTTTTCCTTTTCTTCTAGTTCCATGTTTTCTCTTTCGATCAATGTAATCAAGGTATTACACCTCCTCTGGAGCTCCTGAGTTATAAACGCGAACATAAATATACATAATAAACTTGTATTTTTCACCTACAAGTTGTCATGCTTTTGATTTTTAAACAAAGGCATGTTTCAGAAGATGACATAAAAACTATTTTATATCCCCATACATTAAAGACAAGCAAAGTAACTTATTTTCATAGACAAGCCATGCCATGAGGACTTTTTTAAAAAGGTTATTTCAGCTGGGAATGGTGGTGCATGTCTGTAATCCCAGCACTCAAAAGGCTGAGGCAGGAGGATCACTGAAAGTTTGAGGCCAGCCTGGGCTACAAAGTTCAAAGCCAGCCTGAACTGCATAGTGAAACCCTGTCTCAAAAAGATGGGAAAAAAAAAAAAAAGTAATTTCATGTTTCCACTTAATATTTTAAAACCATACTGTGGTGCACTCTTCGTAAATACTTCCTTTTAGGAATTACAGCAATGAAAATAACTCTTATATACACAAATCTGGTAACTTACTATCTGTGCCTGAGAATTCTGTATTATTTACAACGAAAATACTTTAAATTAATAATTTACATTATTTGAGGATCAAAATGAACTAGAACTTTAATATTAGACGAAACAGAAGCCACCTGTGTAACTGCTGGTGTGCAGTACAGGTCCTCACAGGGAACAGTGTCTGCAGTGCGTGAAGCCTCTGCACAGACACCCGTCACACACACTGAAAAGCCCTTTAATAGAGCACACAGCAGAAACAGTACAGGAGGCAACACCCTCGAAGTTCTCTTTCCCTCTCAGGGCACCGCGGCACACGCAGCAGCGATGTGTGACGCACGTGCTAAGGCTTGGACCCTGCTGGCTCCTGGCGAGGACTACGCCCCAGTCATCACCCTCTCAGTGTAAGTATTACGATTTTTCCGTGTGTCTTCCCATGTTAGGAAGTAGCTCCGTTTTATACCACGGTACTGCGCACAGTGACACCACCTCTTTTTTTTTTTTTTTTGGCTTTTTTGAGATAGTCTTGCTATGGGGTTCAGGCGCCTTGAACTATGTGGCCTCAAACTTCAAGCAATTGTTCTGTCTCAGCCTCCAAAGTCCTGGGATTACGGGCATGGCTCACCACCACCCAGCAGTACAGTCCCAAAAAATCATTATTCCTTATGAACTAAATGAAGTTTTATTTACTAAGTAAGATACAGGAGGGCTTACAGCAACTGAATCTAACATTCATCTACTTCTATATTTATGGAGCGTTTTGCCTTCTGAAAGCCTTCTGGCGGTCAAATGTGGAAACACTCTGCTCTACACTGTGATGCTGCACTCCAGGTACACCGAGAGATCTGAGCACAGACACTGAGAGCCTGGTCACCTCCCTCGTCCCACAGAAGAGGCTGAAGTGTGACGAAACACAAGAAAAGGGGCAACCCATCAGAGCTAGGCGTCCCACAATTCTAACTTCAGGTTGTCAGAACTGAAGGTCTTTGGTCGGAAACAGTCAGATACTGGAAGAAAACAAAGCCTACCAATACATTGGTATAAGAAATAGCATTTTCCGGAGCCGGGCGTGGTGGCGCACGCCTTTAATCCCAGCACTCGAGAGGCCGGCTTGGGCTACAATGCGAGCGCAAGGCCGGCCTGAGCTACACAGTGCGACCCTGCCTCAAAAAAACCAGGGCCAGGAGTTTAGCTCAGTGACTTAAGCGCCTGTCTGACAGGCGCGAGGTTATGAGTTCAAGCCCTGGTTCCACAAAAAAAAAAAAAAAAAAAAAAAAAGAAATAGTATTTTCCTACAGTTACCCATTGAAATATAATTCAGATTCAGCATTCAGATGTGCACAGGCCTCAATGTAAAAATCACTCTTCTCTACAGAAATTTATTTGCAAAACCAAGAGTCACCACGTTCAGAAGCTGGAACTAATGTTGAAATTTCCTCTGAGCACCTGATTAACATTAGTATCAAAGAATGTCTGCCTAGCGTGACAGCCCGAGTTCAATCCCCAGGGCCACAACGGGGCACAACAAACCCCCAGCAGCCTCCCCTGAACTCGCTCCACTCCACACTCACCATTGCAGTTCTGGACTTCAGAAACCAGTCGAATCGGAACTGCGGGGAGTTGCGGATACACTGTCGCAATTCATCATATACATTTTCTTTGTCAAATCCAAGCTTGTGAAGCATACAAATCAGGAAACGATCCTCCTCTTCTGTGTAGTTTTTTCCTTTGTTAGTACCATATGATATTCGGAGCTGATGAAAAGGTGCTTTGTACCGGCCAATCTATAAAAGTCAGATATTGTATGAAATGTAAGTCCAATATAATCTATTTCAAACTCAGTTTTACTAAAATTTATAATATAAAAGCTGTTATTAAAGTCAGAAGTTTCTATTCTCAACTACATTCTATAACCCTTTTCCTAGAAGAGCTTTATAGTCTTCATTATCTCTTTTTTTGGAGACAGGGCTTGGCTCCACAGTTCCGGCTGGCCTGACTACATAGCCTAGCTGGCCTCAAACTTGCAGCAATCCTCCTGCTTCTGTCTTGCAAGTGCCGGGATTACAGGTGTGTGCCACCACACCCAACTTGTCTTTATTATTATTACAAAAAGAAACACAGACTCAAAACTCTGATCAGAAGCTAATCCTAGCACCGCTGACTCGGTAAGTCAAAGACAAATGATATAGATGACATTTACAACTTTTCAATGTTTTTCTCTGAAGAAATTTTTAACTTTAAACCCTCCTTTCCCTTACTTTAAAAAAATTAATGACAGAAGGTATATCAACTACAATATTTATTAATACACAAAGTACCTTCGTATCAAGTGCTTTTTTGATGCTTATTCTTCTTTGAATTCTGGCCTCGCCCCTTTCGATCTGAGCCATGATCTTCTCTATGTCCTGCAGCTCGTTGCATCTTTCCCAGAACACAGCTGTGCGGCAGGGAAAGCGGGACAGGCGGGTTAATGTGGAAAGGCAGAAGGGTCAGTAACTTTTTAATGAGTCTGCTGTGACTTATTTGTCGAGGATTAGGAAACATTTTCATTTAGCCTACGTTTAATACTAGAAAGCAATAAATCACTTTTTCGATTTCCTAAAATATAAGAATAAGAGGTACTGAATAATTTATCTAATAACGCTTGGAAATTTTGTTACAGTCGCATTCCAGGCACAGTCACCACAAAATAACTACACATATTCATTAAACAGCAAACAAACACACCAACAGTTAAGAACCGATGGAGAAAAAGTAAATAAAAACTAAAACAGCTATTCCATGAACTGTTCTACCTTTCTTAGTTATATGGCTAGCGTCTAAAAAAAAAAAAAAGAAAAGAAAAGAAAAAAAAAAGAAAAACCAAGCCAGGCATTAACATCTTCCTGCCTCAGCCTTCTGACTTGCTGGGATTACAGGCAGAAAGATCTCAAATTTGAAGACAGCCTGGAGAATTTAGCAAGATCCTGCCTCTGAAACAAATACAATTCTCTAACTTGCTTTTAGAAGCATGTAAGGCATGATGTTTCGGAAAAATTCAGCTGACCAAAATATAACTTAGACTAAAACAACAAGACACTCCCAGTAGCATTCTGAATCCTGACTCGCTATGCAGTAAATGATAAAGGAATTACCTGAGTATTCAATGACCTCTTCTGGAGTTTTTCCTTCCACTTCTCTTGCTATATTTTCAATATCATCACGACCCCACTTCTCATTAGCTTTAATAAACTGATTAAAGTCTCTCTTATTCCAATTGGTAAATCCCTAAACAGTAATAGAAAAATTTGGAGGAAAAATGCCACATTTACACAGGTTTCTGAATATTACAGAAGAAATTTATTTACAACTGCAGTTCTTTTAGAATGGCAACTTCCCCTGTGCAAACTGAGCAACACAATTACACTGCTTACACAATCAAGCAATCAGCTCTGATGGGGAAGAACAAGAATGCTGCATGGAGAGCTCTGCTCATCTTTGAAGGATCAACAGGACCTCAGTCAAGCAGACTGAGTAAAGAACAAAGCTGAACAACTGGGATAGTAGTAAAAGCAAAGCTGAAAGGTAGGTTAAAAGACAGATTCTGAAAGACTCTGAATGAATCCAAGAGGCTGCTTTAAAAGTACCCTAGAAAACTGGGCATGGTGGTGCATGCCTATAATCCCAGCATTCAGGAGGCTGAGGCAGGAGGATCACTGCACAATAAGGAGGATTAAGGCCATGCTGGGCCACATAGCGAGTTCAACACCAGCCTGAACTACATAGTGAGACTGTCTTCAAAAAAGCAAAAGCAGGCTAGTGGCAGCCATCCAGGGCCCGGGAAGAAACACAAGAAGCCAATTTGCCCTTCCCATGAGTTAGCTGGCACTTGGGCTGGGAGACGAGACTCCCCCCAACCTTCCGGTAAGCACCGGCTGATTCAGAGAAACACAGGCTGAGTTGATAGGTACAAAACAACTTAATACTTGTAGTTGACTGACTTTACAGGCCTAAAGCCAGTAGTCTGAACACCTATTTACAGGATAACAATATGTAAACTATGTCTTATTTCTGAAATCCAGTATTATTCAGTTGTGCTTGTTCCATTTTATTGTTTTGTTTTACTCAATGTTCTGTTTTATTTGATTTTATTAGGCCAGATAGTATGGGCAGTAATTCTGGAGATAACAAAAGGCATTATGGTAGCCATTGCTGATTTCTAAGTATCCTATTCTGAAGTCCTATATCATTTTCACTGTTTTATTTTGATTTGCTTTATTGTTTTATTTTTGTTTGGTTTTATTCTCTTTAAAATTATATTTATAAAAACAAAATACCAAGCAGAGATTTCTAATTGAGAATGATAACTTGGTAACAACAACGAGGAGTCACAGGAAGGATGAGAACACCGACGAGGTGTGCACAGGGATGCCGCTACCCAGCCAAGCGCGGTGGGTAATCTTCTCAGTCACGGGACAATCCACACACACCACTTAGCCACACTGTGTCATCGCCACCTAGTCTATCACTGGACGTGGGAGCGTCAGCTGTGTGTGCCCCTCACCCCATCACAGCACTGCCAAAGTAACTGTGACTAAACGTCGTGTTGATTGAGACTACACCTGTGTCAGGAGCTTCTCTTTTTCCTCTAACTCCTCATCATTAAGGGGTTCCGCTTCATCAATTTTTAGCTGTTCTTCTTTCTGCGCTTGTGCTGCATTAGGAAGATCAGGACTCCGAGGTACCTAAGAGATATTTTCCTATGCCATCAATCAATACATTGAAAGAGCATGTGGTAAATTACATTCCTAACCAAATTAACTGGTACTGTATTTCTCAAGTTTCAATGCAACCATGAAAGAAAACATACTATCTGCGTTCATTACATTAAAAAAGGGAATAGTCATGAATTTTTTCCCTGTAGTGAAGATTAAGTCAAAAGTTTATATACTAGGCATACACCACTAGTTATGGTAAATATTTTTTTCCACTAGGCTGAAATTAAATAATTATTAACAATTTATGCTTCTGTCTTTCATGGATTCTGGGTAGAAAAGGACATAAAAGTGGATAATTTCAATTACCTTGTACCCAATAGTTTTTCTGTAATACAGAATTTCTTTTTCCAGTAATTCAAATAAACGTGGGGGAAAGAACTGAAAATCTTGAACATTGGGTTGTTTTGGAGGTCGAGGAGCCTAAAGAGAAATTTTTAAATGTTATCTGTTAAAAACATATGGTAACAGTTGTTAATTACAATGAATAAACAATAAAAATCTCTTCCTAGCCCTCATTTCATAAACAAGCAACTGAGAGCATCTTTCAATAAAAGTGAATTCTCAAATCAAATTTTAAATAAAAAATCTTTTTCAACTAAAGGTGTAGGTACTCTCACACAAAACAGTTAACTCAATATTATTTTGTTGTAAAAATACGTTTGAAAGTTACATTTATAGTAGTTTTAGCCATTTCTGTGCTATTTCAACTCACCTTGGGTGCTTTAGGTTCACTAACACGAAGAGCTTCTCGGAAATAAGCATCCACAGCATAGTTAGCTTTTCTCTCCCGTTTGGGTGGTTCAATCCACTCAGTGAAGGCAATCTAGCATGTGGGAAACAATTCAAACCACCAACTTCTATTACATGTAGTAACAAATCACAATTAAGAATGATGTTAGTGCCGGGCGTGGTGGCGCACGCCTTTAATCCCAGCACTCGGGAGGCTGAGGTAGGCGGAGCGTTGTGAGTTCGAGGCCGGCTTGGGCTACAACGCGGCACAAGGCCGACCTGAGCTACATAGTGCGACCCTGCCTCAAAAAACCAGGGCCGGGAGTTTGGCTCAGTGCCTTAAGCGCCTGCCCTGGCAGGCATGAGGTTGTGAGTTCAATCCCCGGTGCCGCAAAAAAAAAAAAAAAAAAAAAAAAAAGAATGATGTTAGTAAATGAAAGATATTGACAATTCTGGACATGTTAAGTTCAAGGGCAGGACTGCAGTATTTTGTGCAATAGTATATAATTAACACCTAACACAGTGTCTAGTAAATGGCATAAAATTTCTAACATTTCTTGCCCAAATGAGCAATTCTGTTGGAATGCTGCAGAGTGTATGCTGTCACCCAAATTAGTAGGAAAATACAGACATATCCTTGACCTAGAAAAACACCTAAGGATACAGATGTCTGAGATAATAAGGGAAATTCTGGGTAGAATTCCTTTTTCTTCTACTCTGTAGGTATGCACCAATCTCTCTATACATTATACTTAGCATAATAAAATTTAAGAAATTTTTCTTCTAATTGTTACCACCTCTTTAATAAAGCAGCTTATGACAATTTTTTGCCAATTATTTTCATTTTCAAATACGTCAACTATTATATTCAACCCACACAAGAATGTTTCATTCTAACAATATACAATAAACTTCATCATATAAACTTTAATAACATTTCTAATTTTATCAAATGAAAAACTTAAAATTTTACGTAATGAAAAAGACTTAAATACAAACAAAAATGACTGCTGCTTGTGTTAAAATTATAAGGTGTGACATCGCACATTTAAAATTCCAACTTTCCAGTAAAATAAAGCTTCTGCGAAACAGAAACCTCTTTCTGAAATACCTTTTGTTTTTCTCTATAGTCTTCCCCTTCAAAGTTATACACGCTTGACTCCGTATCCATTGTAAAATTTCTAAGGGAACTTTCACCCATCTTGGAGAGCTTTTCATTCATCTCAGCAGTCTACACAGAACAAGAAAATAAATCATTAAAATGAGAGCAAGAACAAAAAACCCCATAAGACTTGTAGTAAAAATGAATTAGAGTCTACAGTACACAAAAGCTTTTCACAGAATTAAGAATGTAATTCATAAAACAAGGATTTCTGGTCTAAAACATTTTGTAATCTGCGTCTTACCTTCTTCGCACCTCTTTCCAAAATGCCATCAATATCCTCATCGGTGATCTCACTTTCCTTTGAGGCAAACACATGTGTCGCCCCGTGGCGAATCATTTGAAGCATTTCATCCTTCCCAATTTTGTTAAGATTCTGATCCACAAGCCTCCCTGAAAGAGAGATTGTGCTGTGTAATGTGATACATACTTTACTGTACTGGAAACGCAAACGCTAAATATTAAGATGTAATACCTTATAACTTTGTCGCCAATCTCAATTATCTGCATACTATAAATTCACCTCATCTTTTTTTAGTTTTACATTTAGTTTACTGCCAAACTTCCAGTTAGCCTTGAAATGTTTTTAATGCTTATTTTTTATGTCATGCCGCCAACTGTATACTGTCTCAATGAAATGCATTCATTTGTGGAATAGATATTTGGGATTTAAAAATCAAAATTGTGGGTGGGAAAACTCCATAAATTTCAAAACTTGAGCATTATAAACCCAAGAAGTTTCTGATGAGCAGAAAGATGTTCTTACTAATCCTCCAAAAGCAGCTTTTTCTTAGGAGAAATATATCAAAGCATGTCCTACCCTTTCTACATTCAAACTCCATGTGCAAACCAAAATACCTTAAGTTTCTGAAACTGTATTGATCTCAAAAATTGAAACTCATTGGGACTTTCCTTTTATAATATTAGAAACTCAACATTAATAAAGTAGAGATGATCTTCAATTGGCAATAATGTGGGCAACCTAATAATTTGTTTTCAAAATATAGGCATCAAAATTATGTCTTTCTTACAAAGCTGATCTGGAGTGAGAACGTCATGTCCGCTTTAAGGAACCCAAAATGAAATCCCATTCTCAACCTCTATTCCAGTGAGCACCCCCCAACAAGTTGCAAAACTCCCCAACAGCAAACACTCCCAGTCTTCAGTAACCACTGCATGTCTGGGCATCAAAAGCAGTGCTTTATACGATAAGCAGGCACGGCTGACAGAAAAAGGGTAACAGCAGATTTTGCATTTCGATTTGTATTTTTTTAGTACCACCCAGAACGATCAAAAATGCTTCTAAATCATAGCCACCACAGTGCTATCTAATATGCATCACACTGAACATTAGGCATTTTATACACATTATCCCACTGAATCCTTAAAAATCCTAAACAGCACTTACTTCTGTTCCCCTGTGACAGGTGGTGTGAGAGGCTCAGGTGGCGGAAGACCAGCTAACTGGCACAACCAATCCTCGAACCTCAGTATTTCAGAGCCCAAAACATAGTAATAAAACCAACATTCAGTATTTCTGGAATATGAGTAACCTGTTGGCTGCTACCACAATATAACAGAAGCTTAAGAAAAGCAATGTCATGAAATAAGTAAATAATAAGATGGTATGAATGCAACTGAATAAATGTTTACAGTCCCAGGGCTCACCTTGTTGAATGACAATTGAATCCAGTCTGAGCTTCATCTCTGCACGTTCTACAATTCTCTCTTCTACAGTGTTATCAGTTATAAAGCGGAACACTCTGACTGTCTTGGTTTGTCCAATTCTATGCGCTCGGTCCTAAGTGAATTTATGTTATATAAATAACACACAAAGTCACATAAATAACTCATACAATGCTTTTAAAATATGTAATGGGAACCAGGCATGGTGGCGCATGCCTGTAATCCCAGTGCTTGGGAGGCCAAGGCATGAGAATCACCAGGATTTCAAGGTCAAGGGTGACACTGCACTCGAGAACAGGTTTACATCAACACAGCAAGACCCTGTCTCAAAAAAACCAAAAAGTGGGGCTGGGTTAGCTCAGCAGTATAAACACCTGCCTGGCAAGTGCGAGCTCTTGAGTTTGATCCCCAGTACTGGAAAAAAAAAAAAGAAGAAAATAAACCAAAAAAACTCCCAAAAGCAACCAAAAACCTGTAACAGAATAAATTCCCATTGCATTGGTATTTCTTAATGTTTCAGCTTGAACTTAATGGTTAGCTCACAAGGAAAGCACTGGTGATTTCTTCTGAAGTATTTTAAAAACTCTTTGCTCTTAGCCATGTCTGAGGAATGACCTCTGTACTCCCCGCACACTGCAGGGTTAAAGCAGGAGGACCCCAAGGAGTGCAAACCCGGCCCAGGGACCTGATGAGACCTGAAGACGCTGCTCAGGACCACTGGCCCTGGGTTCAATCCCCAGGACTGAAAATCTTTTTGCTTGGGTTTTAATTCATGTTTTCTCTACCTTAATTTCCATGGCTACAAGGGAAAGAAGTGACATGAAAAAATGAATTTCACAATATAAAAACCCTTGTCTTAAGTATTACCTTATTTACTAAACAAAAATAGTGAAACTAATTTGAATGCCATTTTGTTAACTTCTCTCTGTGTTTGTGTGCACAGTACTAAGCAATGAACCCAATGTCTACACTGAGCTACACCCTCAGCCCCTTTTTTTGAAAAAGAATCTTGCTATGTCACTAAATTGCTCAGGGTGGACTAGTACTTGGAATTCTCCTGCTTCAGCCTCCCAGAGTGCTAGGATTACTGATGTGAACCACCATGCCCAGTTCAACACACTCCTTACTATTAAGAATTTATGGATTTTCTCCAGCTGCCCTTACAGAGTAAAGAATTAAAATGAATAATGCCAAAGACTTAACAGTCGGGTTTATGGCCACCAACATCATGGATCAAGTCATTAGCAGTATCAAACTTAGGGATCTATTAAGTTTTCACATTAATCCACAGATTATTAATTTTCTCAACACAATAATCTTTCTGATCTGACCAGGTACTCCCACACACTAGCACGGAATTTCAGCCTCTGAAGTGTAGCGAGGCTAGACACCCAGCCAGTCCACCTTTCCCTCCTAGGACACAGCCACACTCTCCCTCACCAAGTCCCTCGTAGACAGCAACATTCCGTTCTGGCCGTCATTGTGAGAGCGCGTTCAGGTCTGACTGTTAAACATTTCCTGGCAATGCTCAACTCTCTCTCCCCCATCCTGCCCTCAGGATGCAGGAGACACACGAAGGACTACACAGACTGAGCCACGCAACAGGCGCCGAGACTACATCAAAGACAGTCTTCAAAATGCTCTCACTGCGCCATTAGCTCAGACAAAACCAAAAGGACAGAGACAAATCACTGCCACGTGTAGAAACAGCTTCCCCTAACTAAAACATCTTATTAAGCACAGAATGTACTTGTTATATCTTACCATAGCCTGGAGATCTACTTGGGGATTCCAATCTGAATCATATAAAATTACTACATCGGCAGTAGCAAGATTGATGCCAAGACCACCAGCACGTGTACTTAGCATGAATACAAACTTCGTGCTGTTTGGTTCGTTGTATGCATTGATAGAATCCTGTAGATATAAAATAAAATGAATGATAGAAAACTTTATCCGAGTTTTAAAAATCTTCCCTCCCCAGAATTTTACTCACTTGTCTCTCATCATGGGGTGTCTGTCCATCCAATCTACAGTACTCATAATTTCTCCACATGCAATAATCTTCCAAAATGTCCAACACTCTTGTCATCTGACTGAAGATGAGTACTCGTGAACCTGGAGGTGAATGGACCAGTCCATCATCCGAAGGTTAGAAAGCAGAAATTTATTTCAAAACTTAAGGCTAATCAAAACCAAGACTAACAAATTAGTCCACAACTCCAATCTACATACCTACTTGGTTACAAAAAAAAGAAATGGTATCATAGTCTCCAACTCCATTCATAGCACAAATAGGAAAGGATAATAGTGGAAGAGAAAGGAAAAGAAAAGGAGGGAAGAGGAAACATACAAAGACAAGAGTAACATTTGAGCAGTACATTAAGGTAAACAAAATGGGCCACCTGTCTCTGATTTGGGAAGTTTTACCATCCCCAAAACTGAGACAATCATTAGCTTATTACCTCACATATATTTAAAAATAGTCTTCATGGCCAGGCGTGGTGGTGCACACCTGTAATCCTAGCACTCAGGAGACTGAGGCAGGAGGACTGCCATTAGACACCAGTGTGAGCTACAAAGTGAGCTCAGGGCCAGCGTGAACTATGTAGCGAAACCCTGTCTCAAAAAACAAAAACAAAATAAAACAAACACACCTGTGCCTCTAGAATGTTCTACAGACCTATTCCAACTCAAAGGGATCTTAAATGTACGCTTCATATCTACCCTGAAAGTCCTTCACTTGTCTGACATGACTCAAATTATCTGACTGCCTTCTGTAGAATATATGGTGACGAAATCTTTTTGAAAAATGATTATGAAATGACCCTATCTCAGAACCTGAGACTGACATACTTTTGTACTTCAAAATGCATAATATTTTTCATTTCCCTTCAGTTTAATATAATGTATTTTTTAAAAAAGGGAACAAGGAAAAAGAAAAAGTAAACTGACTGGTGGAGAAGTCACACAATGTTTTTTTGTTGTGTTTTCTCTGTGGTGCTGGAGACTGAACGCAGGGCCTCCTACACACGAAGTTCCTACCCTTTTTTACACAATATACTTTTTACAGAACTATCAAAGAGTCATCTACTTTCCTAAAAAAAGGATATAGAGAAACGCAAAAACAGAAATTTGAAATATAAACCTGTATCTGACGCTACAGTCATTTAGTTTTTGTAAGACTGGTGTTTCTTATCTTTAAAAGGGCTAGAGAATGAGTAATTTATGATATGCTCTAGCTGGGGTTCACTTCCGTTCAGGAAGAAAAAAGCAAACGTAGTATAAACAAGTTTTGTATTGATTATCACTGCTAAACTTTCTTCACACTATGTTCTCCACATCCATGTAATTTAAATATGCCTGTAACACATATCACTGACATACTCGTTTTCAAAATAAAAAAACCAGATACTATAAAGCCAAATGTTTTGAGTCCACATTAATTTCTCTTTTGTTGTTGTTGCTGTTCTGGGACAGGGTATTGCTATGTAATTGAGGCTGGTCTCAAACTCACAGTGATTCTCCTGCCTCAGCCTCCTGAGTTCTGGGATTATAGGCGTGCACCAACATCCCCAGCAACATATATGAGTTTTAGTTAAAATGCTAAAACCACATAAACAGGGCTAGGGATACAGAAGATTGGCAAGGCACCTGCCTGGCAAGTACAAGGTCCTGAATTCAATTTCTGGTTCAAAAAAAACAAAAAACAAAAAACAAAGACCAAAAAAACCCCCGCATCAAGAATTGAAAACAAATACCACAAAAACAACATTATTGTCTAATGAAAGATCTGAGAACTGCGTATGGACAGAGGAGCAGTCCTCCCATTTTATGACAGAAAGCTAAAAATTTGCAGGTAAGCATATATAAAACGGGAACTCTCCTAAAAAACTAAGGGCTATGGCTGCTTTTATTATTTGTTACTTGTAAGAGATTTAAGGCCTAAAACTAGGAGTTTGGGGGAAGCTTAAACTGGATAAAGAATCTGAAGTTTTTTTAGTGTTTCACACTTCAACTTTAGAAAAGTATCAAGAGTCATTTCAAAGTGTAGTGTTCTTTTCATTCTCCCACTAGAATTCTAAGTTTTCATTACATTTCAACTCGATACCAGTAACACATACCTTGTTCTTTTAATTTAGGGAGCAACTTGTCTAACACCACCATTTTGCCACTGTTGGTAACCAGATGCATATCCGTTGTGTAAGGTGGACCAGGTTCGGCCCCATCAAAGAGGTAGGGATGATTACAGCACTTCCTCAGCTGCATCAGAATGTTCAGCAACCTCATCTTGTCCATCTTGCCCGCGGAGTTCAGTATGTCTATGTCCTTCATTAATATCCTGGTATACCTATTGAACAGACAAACATGTGAAGGGGTCTCGAATGCTCTGACAAAGCCTGCCCCATCACTTTCAATCCCCTTGCCGACCTCACCCAAAATACCTCTAAGAAACCACCCATCACCTTTAAAGTGTGGCTACATTGAATTTACTGGACAAAATCTCTGCTTTCTAGTGCTTTTTTAAATTGCCCATAGTGTTTCAGTGTTCATACTTACATGCCTTGCACCTTGCGGACAAGATTATTTCAAAAGTACAAAATAAGTTTTCTTTAGAGGAGTTAAAACAATATAATAAAACATTTATTTTGAAGCACTTAAGTGAAACTTAAAAATGTAAATATTAAATGTAATCTTAGTTTATAGTATTTCACAACAGAAAATGCCACCACTCATTTACAGTCAGGCGCCATTGCTGACAAGTGGTCAACTGGCCACATGCACAACCACGGTCCCATGGGGTTACGCCACCTAGTGATTTGCTGCTGTCTAACTCTGTGTTACGGCCCCTCTGTCTGCATGGCTACGAAGTCGTCTACGACGCCCTTCTCAGAATTCTTCCTTCCTTGTGTGACACGTGACAGTGCGACCCACCTGTAGCTAGTGCAGTGTTTGGGTAAGTGCCCTAACACTTGAGAAGGGAGGAAGAACCGCAGAGACAGGCAGTATGATGAGATTACGATGAATACGGCACAACCTGATGTAAATGTAACCACAGGTACGAGGTCTGTGAGGCAAGAGCCATAGGCTTAGGCCAAACTGTAAAAAGCCACGAATATATACTAAAAATCTGGACATTTTTCTGCAAAGATGAGTAATCTGTTTCAACATTGAAGTTTCAGTGAGACTTTGAATCTACTGAACAAAATAATTTAAATAGCCATTTACCTTCAACACTTCAACTGTGGGCACAAAATACTCAAGGCACATTTCACTAAAATTCTGACTCAGAAAGGACTTGTCTTCATTTATCCAGCTCATGTCTAGGTCTATATTTTAGATATAGATATACATATATCTGTGTGTGTATATATGTAAATGCGAGAGAGAGAGAGAGATGAGCCTGTCACCTTCGCTATCCTGTAGAATTGTAAAGTTTTCAGCACACTGAAGATATCTTCTATAGTGGACTTCTCCTCCTCAGACAACATGCCCCGTTCTCTACATGATATCCAATACACTTCCAATCCTTTTACAACTCTAACCTTGCAATACTACCAGAAGGATGGAATTCAATGTACTTGAGATATGGCACCAGAACAGTGAAGAATGAGGTGGGTTCTAGTTTATTTCCCTCCTTTGAGCACTACTCTTACAACCGCTCTATCCTGACATAACAGAATCTTTTCTGATAGCCACTTTACATTGCTAATTTATGTGGTGCTTTCTAGTTACCAAAACAATAACACTATGAACAAAACTGTGGTTTTCAGCCTTTTAAATATCATACACCTACAAAACTTTTAGGTATAAAAAAGAAAAAAAAACTCTGAGGTTTTCATTTTTTAAATTTTATCCTAATAAAGGTGCTTAGATTATGCATTATATGTATGATTACCATCATTTCACAAAAGGACATTTAATCTGCCTAAAATAAAACTTCAGCTCAGCATGGAAGTCTAGATAAATGTTTTATGAGGTACTGGAAAAAGCAGCACTTAAATTTTACCTCTATACCCTACAACTCCAGAGGCTAGCACAAATCCATTACCCAATATTTATAAATCACTAGTGTCCTCTTTGAAATTTCATGCTTCATATGTATTATTTAATTAAACCCAAAGTTAGTTTTTGGACTTATAAACCACAAGTTTAGTATGCTTCCAAAAATGAGGGAAGAACCTCACAACACACACCATTCCCTCTGCATTTTGCTGAGACCCACGTAGATCTTTACTTCTTTCTTTGGAGGCAGACTCTTCTCAACATCAGCCTTAATTCGACGAAGCAGGAATGGACGCAAAACCTTAGAAAAAACAAACAGAAGGCCTGATCTAATACCAACACAACTTCCAAATCTTAAAATTATCTATTAAATACACAGAAAAGAAATTTCTCTGATTAAGAGGACTGAGTGAATTTCAAGACTTCTCTATTCCAACTACATAACTTAGGCCGGGAGTTTGGCTCAGTGCCTTAAGCGCCTGCCCTGGCAGGCGCGAGGTTGTGAGTTCAATCCCTGGTGCCGCAAAAAAAACAAAACAAAAAAAAAAAAACAACTACATAACTTATTATCACTGGGCTCCTGAAGGCTAATCATAAAATTTCATTATTTATCCAATATATTATATATACTTGCTATATTCGTATGAAACAGTAAAAAAAAAAAAATGTACATTTAAAGGTGTACTACTTCAACATTCACTACTTTTCAGTTTTGAAACTAGTTACTTGCACACAGATTGTCTAACATTGTTTAGTAAATGCCTGGTCCACACCAACTGCTCTTTGCAGTTAGTTTTTAAATTTACTATCTTAATTTGTGGAAGCAGACCACACCGAAGGTATGCAAATCATGACCACAACTCAATTTCCTCACACAAATGTAACTACAGCATCATCTATATAGTCACCACTGACATGAACAGAACACCTAGAACTCATCTGTGCCCCTCCGAGCCGTCTCCCCCCGCCCGCCGCCCCAAGAGGAAGCAATGTTCTTGCATTAAACACCATGCATTAGTTTCACCTGTTACTTCTAACTATGCACGCATGGACTCATTCAGCACATGCGCACTGATAACTGATTCAAGTTTGCAAACATTCGTGCTGTAAGCTAGGGCTGGGGATGCAGCTCAGCAGCGCGGGGCCTGGCTGACAGGCACGAGGTTATGGGTCTGATTTCCATTACCAAAAATAAATAAATAAGGAAAATAAAACAGTAGGTTTTAAATACCTATAAAACTAATGACTGTTATTTTTACCTTCATCTGTTCTAGTTACACTGGTCTATGAAAACCCTGACTATATCCCGAAACAAATTTAAAATCGGTAGGAATCCTCGTCTGGTAACAGTGGATACACAACTTAGTACACCCCTAGCCAGTGGCCAGTGGCCGAGCACCGGCAGAGCCGGGGAGCCCCTGAGGGCCTCCAGCTGCCCTCTAGGGCTGCCCAGCTACATGCAGTGAGGGAAAACCAAGGGAAATGGCAAAGAAATCACCCAGCCGATCCATACATTTTGTACTATTAAAACAGACGTTATATTAAAATATAAACTATAAGGCGAGATTTGGGGAGGGGGATTTGGGGTTGTTTAAAAGCATCAGACAACTGACGAATCTAAGAGTTACCTTATTCCTAAGCACATCCGCACTGACTTCTACTCTCCCTTTCACTGTAGGACCAGAGGCACTGGAGTGGGATTTCAGAGTAAAGATCAGGACAAAGCACGAGTGGCCACCACTCTCCACCCTGACCTGGTAAAGCCTTCACACTGCTCTAAACAAAAGAACAGGTTTGCCGGAACTGGTCAGGGCCGTGTGTAGGGAGCGCCCTGCTGTCGACGAAAGGAAACCAAGAGCACGCAGGGAAGGGGAAAGGTGCAGGAAGGGCGACCCAGCTGCTCCGCCCCCCACACCCTTGAGACTGCATGCAACACTGCGACCCCTGGAGTAACTACACCCACCACACGAAGCGTCAGACGCCCGAATGCCAACTGGAAGAAGGACTCCTCGAGGGTCACCTTCAAATGCTCCACAGAAATCTCAGTGCACAAATTTTGTGATGATAGACATCCATTAAAGCCAGGCATTACACCAGGTATACAACTGTAGAATCTGTCTCCCTGCCTTTGTTTAAAATTCAGCAAGGAAAACACTTGTGAATCATTTCAGAATATATAATATTCTAAAATGCCAGAATGCTCAGATTACTACCAAGGGAGAGCACCTAGCCCACCTCTACCAAGCTGCTCAATGAAGAACATGCAACCACCAAGTCTGGGGCTGGGGATCAGTCAGGAACTCAGGAAAGGGGATTCTCCACACAGCAAACACAATTAACAGACTGGACTCAGGACGTCTACAGAAAACTGACAGTGGGGCAGCAGTATTATCAAACTGCATTCTGTGAGTAAAGAAAGGAAATGGACAAGCTGGAGTTACGTTAGGTTAGGCCACAGAGGAGGGGACAGGACATGACTCTGCCTCCCAGGGGACACCTGTAATGTTGAAACATTTTTGTAGTCACAACTGAAGGCACATTATGAGAAGCATTTAATAAGTAAAGGTGCCAGGAATGCTATTAAATACTGTAAAACACAAGGTAACCATCTCGTCCCCTTCACTCCTTTCCCCAAACCTCTACTGCGATCCAGACCAAATGTCAAGACACGGAAGGTAAAGCCGGGCGTGGTGGCGCACGCCTTTAATCCCAGCACTCGGGAGGCTGAGGTAGGTGGAGCGTTGTGAGTTCGAGGCCGGCTTGGGCTACAACGCGGCTCAAGGCCGACCTGAGCTACATAGTGCGACCCTGCCTCAAAAAAACCAGGGCCGGGAGTTTGGCTCAGTGCCTTAAGCACCTGCCCTGGCAAGCGCGAGGTTGTGAGTTCAATCCCCGGTGCCGCAAAAAAAAAAAAAAAAAAAAAAAAAAGACACGGAAGGTCCCAGCAATGGGTTAAATATACCTCCTAGGATACGCTTACAAGGTCCCACTGTATTCTGCCTACCAGGGCATGCAGACCTCAAGGTCTATCAGAGAAATTTCTTTACCCACTTTTACCTGTGAACTTTCACAGTCAAGAACAAAGGCCTATGTCAAAACAAAGCTGGAATGCCAACTCTGCTCACAAAAAAGTACTATGCAGTACCACTACCGTTAAAAACACATGGATCACTAGCCCTTTCAGAAGTAAACCTGCTAGATTCTCCCATGAAATGTAATTGGAACTAAGCTCAAAAGGTACATTAGTCATCTCCCCTGCTGTCCTTCTGAACTCTGAGAGATTACCTTCTTCTTTCATTTAGCTAAAATTTCATCTTAGGTTCTAACACGGAAACTACCACGCATCACTCACTATCCCCATTACAAGATCAGACAATTAAGAAGCAGAATTTAAACAGACCAATTCTAAAGCCATTATGCTTTCTGTTAACAGGAAAATAATCTGATGTAAAAACTCAGCCTTTTGCCCACTGAACATGTGCTTTAACACTATTGTACAGTACCTACCATATGAAGCCTCTCTACTAGCTTTTGATCCCCAAGACAGTTGTTGGTATCAAACCACGAATCAAAGTCCTGTATAAATAAACAAAATATAATATTAATGATGTCCTGTGATGTCAGCTAGAAAGACAATTTCTACAATTAGTACATCTGAGTTGCGATCCATAAAAACCATTTAGTTCTGGCCCTATTTTCATGTGTCATTTTCACTGATTAATTTTAGGACAAGTGTTTAGAAATCAAGTCACTTCCTATATTTTTTTCAAAAATGTAAAGTTTGACAGTAGAATTAAAATATCAGAAAGGTTTTTTTGTGGATTGTTTTGTTTTGTTTTTTGAGGCAGGGTCTCATTATGTAACCCAACTGGCCTTTAGCTCACAGTGCTAAAGCTCCTGCTTCCGCTTCCCAGGTGCTAAGATTACAGGCATGAGACACCATGCCCAACTCAGCAAGTTTTATGAAAATAATTAGAATATTCAAACACAAGGTTTCCAGAGCAGCATCAATTTTAAGTAATTCATTAAAAGTGAAACTATAAAGCATTTCAAGTGTTTAAAAAAAGACAGTGTCCTTTATCCTTACCTCTTGAAGGTATATTTGTGTATCTGCTTTGTTTTTGAGTGAACATAATCTCACTGTTATAACAAAAATAAATCTCCAATAGAGATTAATAAACAAAAATGTCAATGTAGTAAGAAAAATAAAATTATCCCTAAAACATCAGAGTACATAAAAACAGAACTAAACTGCTTTGAGTTTAAATATTATTTTATAATTTTCTGTATTATTTTCAAATGGTCATTAACACAAGAAACCAAATACATACGCTCTGCAACCACATGCCAAGCATGCTAATATGGAGTTCTTCAAAGTGGGCTCACACCCTCCCCTGCTCCCGCTGTGGGGACGGAGGCTCCAAACCGAATCCAGGCCCAGCAAAACACTACTACGACTAACTACGCATACTCTTGATACGTAAATTTGTTCCTAGTACAATGAATAGTTAACCACTGCTATCATCATTTATTTCTATTTCTGCAAATGATCTATAAAGGATTTTACAGATTTTCATCACTGTTGTTAGACCATAATATAAAGAGATTAGAAAGACTTCACCACATGCAAAAGGCCATCTCGGAACCTTGAAACACAGGTAACGTGAGGTACATAAAAATTTATTCAGGAATTTGTTGATTTCCTATCATCTTACTGTGAAGTCCAGTAATGCTTATATCCTTTGTTTTGATTGTTCTTAGTCTGTTCTGTATTATTTGATTTCAATATGTGTGAAAGTGTGAACAGCTATTTTGAAGAGAACAAGAGACAGTACAGTAGCCATTGTTGATTTTCGTATTGTTGGGTTTTGAAGGCCTGTAAGGCTTTCATTTTTTTGTTTTTGTCAGTTTTATACTACTGTGTTTTGTTTGAATTCACTGGCTGTGAAGATATGGACAACTATTTCGAGGAGGACAAGAGACATTATGGTAGCCACTATTGATTTCCTGTTCACTTGTTTTGAAGTCCTGTGTTGCTTGCATTGTTTTGTCCTGATCTGCTTTCTTCTGCTCTGTTTCGTTCTCTTTAAAACAAAATTTATTTTAAAAATTTTATTCAGGAATGCTCTTAATACCTGAAAACACTCCACTAGAATTCCTGAAACAAAGTTAGACCAACATGAGGCCCAAATACAAGTGAGAAATTATTGGATTCCAGATGGAGAAAACAATGATTTGAAATGAGACTGAAAGTCTCAAAAGTAAATTCTCAGGGCCAGGGATGTAGCCCAATGGCACAAATGCCTGCTTGGCAAACAGGAGGTCATGAGTTCAATCTCTGGTACCAAAAAAAAAAAAGTAAATTCTGAGAATGTGAACAACTTAATAGGTTAATAACTGGTTAATAACACAAAAGCATGAAAAACTAATGATTTACTAGGCGCACTGCAGAAAGGTAAGCCAATTCTACTATAAAAATGTATAGCATTAAACATTACTGTTAATTAGAAACAATCAGAAATACTTACATCTGCTGAATTAAATACATCTGGCAACAAAAAATTAAGAAGTGACCAGAGCTCATGCAAGTTGTTCTGAAGAGGTGTTCCAGTTAACAGTAGTCGATTTGTAGTCTTGAATTCCCGCACTATTTCTGACAACTGAAAGAAACAAATTCTATCATTAGAGTACTCTGAAATGGATCACATTTTCAAATAAAGGCAAAAATGATTTTCACATTAACTATCACATTACCTTAGACTTTTCATTTTTGATTCTGTGAGCTTCATCTATAACTAAGTATCTCCAGTTAAATTTTTTGAACACAGACTTCTCTTTAATAAGCATTTCATAAGATGTCACACATACATCCCATTCTCCTGGTAACAGAACATCTCTGACAAAAGCAGCCTGTGTGGCAAGAGGAAAAAAAATCCCATCATTCAGAAATCACATCATTCAGAAATCAATGATATGTTGAATTCATTAATGACAAGTAACCTAATACACAAAAGAGTTATTAAAAGGGGATACAGGAAGTATATAAAGCATTTGAAACTAGTTTTCCTACCACTACAACAACCTCCTCAGTCATTTATGTGTCAGAGTTGTAAGTTAAAAAAAGAAACTAACAATGTTAATCAGTACAAAATTCAAAAACCTAGGTCTTAAAATGTCTTCTTCCTACAGATTCAGTAGGCCTTGAAATCCTTACATAATAGGGTTTTTAAGCATAAAGTAAAAAGACTGAAGGATAGTTTGCAATAAGCAATTTCATTCCTTTTAGGTTCATAGAGGTACTAACACATTGCTGTTATTATTCTCATTTTATAGATAAGGAAACTGAAAGACTGGGTAATTGAGCCCCAAAACAAAAAGCATTTTGGTGATTTAAAATATTAAAAGCACCTATAAAGGAATAAGAGACATTTAGACTCAGTGCCAATACCTGAAGAGAAGAAAAGTATAAAATCATTTAATACTGTATGGGTAAACTTCCAAATCTAAAGTCTCTAATTCTTTACAATGTGTTAGACCTGGTGTCTAGATGTCCCCAAAAGCCTCACGCAGTTACAGGTGGGGCTTTTTCAGAGGTGGCTGGATCTAGGGTGTGCGACTGATTCCCGGTGCAATGCTAGGCTCTGGGACACTAGGATTAAGGGTGTGAGTGCTACTCGCCCTAAGCAGTCTGGATAACACAAACTGGAAGAAAAAACGCTGTTAAGCTCCCTTGTTGCTTCTGCTGTCTTCGCCTGCCACAGACTGTTTCTCCTCTGCCATGTGCCATTCATGGAGCCAGTCAACTATGGACTAAACCTTCATGAACTGTAAGCCAAATAAACCTTTTCTCCTGTAACTTGTGGGTGTCAGATGTTTTGTCTCAGCAACGAGAAAATTAACTACAATACAGTGCCATTATTATCCTGTCTTCTTTCCAAAAGGATGTTGTCAATTAATCAACATTTTATTTTGATAGTGTCATAACACTTCACCAACTTCTTCTATACTATGATTATTACCTCTACATTAGTAATCTAAAAAATCTGGCTCCTTAAAATCCAACAGCCTCATATATTCAAAACCTTTTTTAAAACAAAATAATACTTAGGAGAAAACACAGTCTGGGGTTTTATACAATCACTCAACAAAAGGGAAAAACTATTCTTTCAGCTTTCTACAGTTTCTAATACCTCCAAGACAATACGTAGTATTTAAGACTAGTGGCAGCAAAGCTGTACGTATTGTTTTAAGACAAGATGCTAAGGTAGAGTTGTTTTTTTCTAAACTAAAATCTCAGTATTCAGTTTAATTGCAATTTAACTGCAATAAATGAGTCTGGGGCTGCAGGTTGGGCGCTCATGTCTAAAAGGTGCACAGTCACTTATACAGACCTTTTCTCTCTTTCATCCTTCCTCTATCTATCCCCAAACCCAAGCCCAATTTCAAATTCCTTTAATGGCAAAATTTAATGGAATACAAAACTTACTCTTTGTTCTTTATCTCCTATCAAGCAAACAGATCTAAGGGTGGGTACCCATCTCTTGAGTTCACTCATCCAGTTGTGTAATGTAGACTTAGGAACCAAAACCATATGAGGACCAGGAATGTTCCTATAGTGTTTCATGTACCCAAGAAGGGAAATTGTTTGAAGAGTCTTTCCCAGGCCCTGAAACAGTTCAAAATAACCATAAAGCAACAAAAAATAAAAAGTGAATCATCTTTATACCTCCCAACATATACAGAAAAATTTAAAAGAAATGCAACGTTTATGATAGCTAACATACAGCAGGAATTTAACATGGATGAAACTTACAATTATTACGTCACATAACTGTATCACCCTATAAGGTCCAGTAAGTGTGGTATTCCCGAAGTTACCTAGCATGTCTAGAAGTGAAACACTGCTTGACTCCACAGTTCTGCGCTATCACAGTTGTTTTAGTTCCATAGTGGTAAGCACTCTTTTTTAACCCTTTATTACATAACTAGTAAGTAGTAAGCACAAGATACAGAGTTTCATGAACAGAAGTATGCAAACTGCCACCCTGGAAAACATTAATATTTACAGATGATAAACATTAAATGATCTCATCTGAGGAAAACGTTCAAACTACTTCCATACTACAAAAGTTTAAAACTTAAAAGTTTCTCAAAATATATTATTTTGAAATTTATTCTACTCTCACAGATAGTAACTCCTTAAGGAAGAGTCCATTTATACCACTGAAACAAGCTGCTTCCAGCAGTTAGAAGGAAAATTACTTGATAACAGTTCTAGGTTGTAATTACACTCAATGAAACTATGTTATATTGTCTCAACTTCCATAAATTTAATGCATGAACTGTGTTTAACTACAAAATATGGTCTTCGAAAAACTGCCAAACACATACCATTTCATCTGCCAGGATCCCATTGATGCCGTTCTCATACAAAGAAATAAGCCAATTCAATCCTCGGACCTGATAATCCCTCAGTTTACCCCATTTCACATCTAAAAAAAAAATACATACAGTGCACATTCTGAGAACAAGACTTGAAATAGTGCTTTGACCTAATAACCTCAGATCTGATAATCTATGTTTACCCCAGTGCGTATGTAAGAGCGAAAGAAAACACAGTGCACGTTTTGAAGACAAAAAAGGCAATTCCTTTCATCTGAAGTTCAAGAGACTTTAGCGGGGCCTACGTGTGCTTACTGCTCTTTCGTTCTTTTGCAGGAAATTCTTTCGTTGTGGGAATTCTGCAAGTTGCAAGTCCCCAGAGGTGGCCCTTGACGTTTGGAATGGAGCAGGCGCAGTGACAAGACCAGCAACTATAGCGAGTCTGACAACCCGCCCCAGTACTCATCCAAACCACTCAGCTGCTGCTATAGACTGGCTGGTCCTAGAAACTCACTGGCTCCTAGTGCTAATGCTGCATGCAGCCAGTGTTTCTAACCTAGTGCCTTCATCTCTCATAGAGACTGAGGTAGAGACTCACTGGATAGTTTTCCTCCTGCTAAAAACAGGAGATAAACAGCAAAGTCCTTTTTCTGTTTGTCTTTCATGACTGAAGAGAGCCAGCAACTCTTTTAGGACACACATAGCATTCATCCCCCTGCCCCCACAAATCACTGCGTAAGGGTGAAAAGCCGAACAGTGCCAGAGAAACTACTCATAATGTAAAACTATGAGAAAGAAATAACCACAACTTCCTTTCCCACTATACCATATATTTGGCTCTGGACTCTAGCCTCATTTGAAAAAATGGAAACTTGATGTTCTGTAAAAAAAAAGGAGGGGGGGCAGGAGGGATCCCTGAAGCTGTATACCTTAAACCAACGGCCAAATTCCTAACCACATTTAAGTACAACTGAAGTTCAATTAGCTACGAGTTCTCACAAACCAGTCATCAGTGATAAAAGGAGATTTGGAGGAAATTTCTATGGTATCAAACAAAATAATATATAAGTGAAGCTCCACTAAATCTGCTATCTTTTGGAAAATCACTAATAAATAAATTTCTAAGAAATTAAGACATACAAAAACATGGGATGGCTTATCTGGGAGAAATACAGTGTATAAGTAAAAACTATTCCCAGTTTTAGTGTACTACTAACAAACTCCTTGGCATTTTATATACCTTTGCAATACAGCATCCCAATCATATCACAGTATCATCACTATCAAAGATTAAATCTAAAGTTTATTCATAACCAACAAACATCTAACATTACTGAGGATTTCCCTATAAATTTTAGCCAAGACAACTGCAAAACTCTTAACAACGGATGTTTCAAAGGGGATCTTTAAAAATCAAGTAATTAGGTGCATTTCACATACATGATGGAGAGTCCTCAAATCGAGTGCAAATATTGGTTGCTTTGGAGCTTTCTGTTAATAGTTCTTCATCCTCCTCTTGCTCTGTTCTACGGTGTCGGTAACTGAAAATGAAAATTAATTTTCTTGAGCTTTGGGGTCAAGTCTGAAACTACCAACTACTAGCCTGGTGTAGTGGTACACACCTGTTATCCCAGCATTCAGGAGGGCAGGAGGATCGCCCTAAGTTCAAGGCTACTCTGGCATGTATAGTGAGTTCAAAGCCTGGCTGAACTAGGAGAGACTCTGGCTGGGGACATAGCTCAGTGGCACAAGCACCTATCTGGCAAGCATAAGGTCCTGAGTTCAATTCCTGGTACCATCAAAAGATAAAAAAATAACTAAATAAAAATAAATTAAAATAGTGAGACTCTGCCTCAAAAAAACAAAACAAAGCAAAACAATCAGCTACTATTTCAACATAACAGGCAAGTGGCTAACCAAGACTTGACAATAATTTTTCTAACAGGCATTCACATTTAGCCAAAAAAGTAAGCATCAGAAATCACTAGTACATTTAAATCTGAAATATTTTTCATGGTTAATCTACAGTATACATAAAATTATTATGAAAATACAGTAACAACTGTATGTTAACTACAACTTGATGAAGCCCTGCACTCTGGAAAGATGACCCAGAACAACCACAAGTTCAAGCCCAGCCTGGGCAATTTAGTGAGATCTACTCCCAACAATAAAAAGTAAAAACTAGAGTTGGGGAGTCAGCTCAGTGTGATGGAGCTGGGTTCAACCCTCAGGGCCAATATGTATACACACATATATACACACACATATACACATACGTACATGCATACATATATACACATGTACATACACACCTATACACATACACACATACATACCTCCAGACTCTACACCCTGAAACATTCAGACACATCTCCTTACTTGAGGCCTTGATACATCTTGAGGGCTCAGCTGAGTAAAACCACTTACTCCCTAATTTTGAAGCTTCTAGTTTTGTATAACGCAACAAATATTTTCATCTAATTTAGAAAACAAGTGGTCACGCCCTTGAGACCTTGCAAGTACATTTAACATTGGTCAGTTTATAATTTCATATTTTAGATAATTTTATGTATTACTGACTGCATCATCACACTGGCAATTACAGCCATTCCAGGGAGCTGAAAATGCCCTGTATCTATTAATTAAATACCTTAATTACCCAGCTAGCATGGAAAGTCTTAAGAATTTATAAATTCAACATAAGTTACTTTCAAAAAACACCCAAGAACAGCATACCCCTTGACACTTTATAGTGTTACACATAATACTTAATTACCTATACACTTACAACTACACCCTGCCAAACCAGCAGAGGTCAAAGAGCTAACTGAAATTTTCAAAAGACGAGTGATTTTATGTTTCTAATGAACTGTCAAAAATAAGTCTGGCTGAATGAAGTATAAGCTCATACTCACTCGCCGACGGAGAGCAAGTTCTGTTTCTCGTCCTTCTTCACTCGCGGGCGCCCGGGCTTCATCTTGAGAGGCGAGGTTGGCGTCTTCTGAGCAGCAGGCTGAATGAAATGTGCGAACAGCTCCGTCTGCTTTAATAAATACTCAAACCGATTTGCTCGATCAGTTTGCTGCAAAAAGTTTAAAACACATTTCATCAAAACTTCAGAAATTGGTTTCCACGTGCCTGAACTCAGCAATGAAAACCAACAAATCACTGAGACACAGGACAAAACAGAAGACTCAAAAGCACTCTGCAAAAGAGACCCCAGACAGGAAGCCTACGGTGTGCGACCCACCACAGTACTGCACATGAAACGCTGGACAGCAAACAGGCCAGGGGTGGCAAGGAGCTGGGGCCGGAATGGCACCAAAGGGCAGGAGCAAACACCAGTGCAGTGCTGCTCAATAAATTCCAAAATTAAAACGTTAATTTTTTACAATATAATTGACAAAAAAACAATTTTTAAACATTCAAAAAAAGCATGCAATTGAAGTGATTTATTCAGAAACCCAGGAAAAACACCTTGGTCATTCGTCAGACTGATAACTTTTTGAAAACAGGGTCTCACTATGTAGTGCAGGCTGACCTTGAACTTGCTTACATAGCCCAGGCTGGCCCCGAACCCATGGCAGTCCTCCTGCCTCAGCTTCCCGAGTACCAAGAATACAGGCCCACACCACCATGCCCCACTGAGACCAAATTTCAAAATGGTATCAGGCTTAAAGAACATTTTTTAAATCATGAAATGTTCAATAGTCCAATGTAATTTAACAATATTTCTCCCCTTCATACTTGCCATCTGCCCCCTAAACAAAGGTGTGAATTTTTCCTATTATCCCACCAAGAGAATGGAACAATCTGAACAAAAAAAGATCTCTGAAAACAAGTTTTCAAAAGGTAACAGAGGGCTGGGATGTAGCTCAGTCAGCATAGCATCTGCCTAACAAGCACAAGGTCATGAGTTCAATCCTGGGTACCAAAAAAAAGGGTAATATATGTTTAAAATGTCAGCTCTAGAGAATTACAAAAAAGACATTTTACCTAACAAAGTCCATGCTGGAGATTCTATAAGAGCTGTGTGTGTGTGAATTTTAAATTCCTTTACTTATTTTGAGTTTTTAAGACAGGGCCTCACCAAGTACCTCAGGCTGGCCTTGAACTCATGGTGATCCTCCTGCCTCAGCCTCCCAAGTGCTAGGATTACAAGGATGTACCACCATGCCTGGCTCTATATGAGCTATATATTTAAAAAAAAAATAATAATGTTTAAAAAAAAAAAGACTGTAAAAACTGAAGCCCAATTTATTATCAGGAAGGAACACAGTCAGTGTTTCATGGGACCCCAAAGAACAGTCATAAATCCAGCCAGGCAAGAGGGCACACGCTTCTGTAATCCCAGCATTTTGGGAGCCTGAGGCAGGAAAATCCCAAGTTAGAACACAGCCCCAGTCTGAGCACCTCAGCAAGATTCTGTTTCAGAATTTTAAAATAAGGGTGTGGAGACGTAGCTCAGTGCAAAGGCCCTGTGCTCATCCCTCCACCCGCTCCGAGTTGCCCGTGTACAACAAGCTGTCGACATTCTCCTCCCTAACAGTGCCCTTCAGAGGACAAGCCATAGTTTTCATTTTTCAAAAAGTACCAACTGTTTTGAAAGTACTGAACTCAAATGTATTCCAAAACTGTAAATAAAAGCCTTCATACAACTACATGCTAGGGCCAGAAAAAAAAGACTACTCTCCTAATTACGTTCTGAAATCACGACAATCAAGCTTTTCTAGAATATTCAAAATCCCAAATCATAGCTGTTGCTATTATCAAGGACACAAAACAGGCACTTTGTTGCTTCAGGGAGTATGGTTTAAATAAAAATGGCTTGAGATACTAAAAGGTTCAAGGACAGTAGTGAAAAGAGAAAAAACTAACAGATTTTATGAAATCAATCTAAAATCCAATGGAAATTACAATGAATAGCCTTGAACTAACTTCTGAGACAGAAAGCAATGACACAGGACCACAGAAGCCTGAGAGAGAGGCTTGCAGTTTTTTGTGTGGGAAGACAGAAAACCTGGGTGTGACAGAAATGGAATAAAAAGATGGGTCAGAGTGGTCAGGTTTTGGAAGAGCTAAATGAAACTGCTAAGCAGAAAGTACTGCCTTAGTGTGGGGGCACATGCCTGTGACCCCAGAAGCTGGAAGGCTGAGGCAGTGGCATGTTCAGCCCAGCCTGGGCCAAGGTAGTGACACACACTGCCTGAAAATGAAAATAAAAAGGGTTGTGGACACAACTTAGTGTAAAGGCCCTGGGTTCAATCCCCAGTATCCAGATGAAAAAGAACTGTATTCACTTTAAAGTAGTGTTCCTTTTAAAAAATTGACGTGCAAATATATTCTCTTTAAACAGATTGACAACAAAATAAGCATTTATATATGTAAAACGTAAAATAGAACATCTAAATCATGATTCATATTTCATACATACACAAAATCAAGTGTACCTATCATGCTAGGATTTTGGACCTAGTTAGGACTGAAAGTACTTGATGAATTTGAGAGAAAGTCCAAGGACAAGGAAAAGCGCCTTTCAAAGGATGTGTAAAGACCTACGCACCAGGTATCACGGGGAGCTAAGCACAGCGCGATTAGGAGGACAGTGTCCCTGTCACCGTGCCACCATAATATGAGAACACGGTGAGCAACCCTAGATGTATCAAGAACAGACACACACACAGAACACCTACTCTGGTTGTCACCTTACATGATGATAAAATCCTAAAGGTGTCAATGGAATTAAATATTACATCACATTATGTGGATTCATAGAATACTTCTATTTGGCTTACATAGATAAATGGAATACAACAATTACAGTATCCCATATTAGGCACATTTCAAACATACCTGCTCTAATTTTTCTTTTTGAGACAGGGTCTCACTGCATAGTCCAGGCTGACCTTGAAGTCACTGTGTAGCCCAGGCTGGCCTCAAACTCACAGTGATCCTCCTGCCTCAGCCTCCCAAGAGTACTGGGATTACATGTATACCACCGCACCCAGTCTGCTCTAATTACAAAAATTAAACAAAATCGTCTAATAAACAGCTTCCCTGTAGACTGTCTTGACTGCCTAAACATACCATTTTCTCTTCATAGGTAGGGTCTGGTTCTTGGATTTCTTTTTGCTTTCCAGGTGATGCATCATCAAATACTTCCTAATAGGAAGGAAAAGTCACAAGATTATTCTTTCTTTGAAAACAATCAACTCACCACTATACACTGACTTCTGCCCAGAACACATCCTAAATTATACATTCCTGCCCCAAACTCCCTAGATACTTAAGTGACTGTCTTCTAACCTGACAGGAAATCTGATATGGTTGAAATACAATGAAGATAGCAACCCGTTTAAGCCAACTGTGTAAATGGTACACCTGCTGCCAGGATTAAAACAGTTATCTTCAGTATCATCCTAAAACTACTTTCCATACCAGTCATATGACCAAATCTGTGTTTTCTCTAAAACGTTACAAAACCAAATACTATGAATTGTGAAAGAAGATCCCCCTTTATCAAACAACTGCATTTACCTATAGCACACTACACAAATGTCCACACGGAAGGCTGCACTGCAACTGACTTCCATCATCTGCACTATTACAAAAAGGGTATCACATGGCCTAAACTGGACAACCTAACTACCGTCCAACTCTTATATTAGTAAGAGATACGGTGTTCTTACACATGTATTCATTTTGACACTCAAATGTCACAAACAACAACAAAAAAAGCAATAATTTTTATGCTGTCAAGTTCCACTCATTCATTAAAAAGCAATGCAATGCAACAGGCCACAGCTGCCTGCACTTGTAGTACCAGCTACTGGGGAGGCTGGGGCAGGAGGATCACTTGGGCCTAGGAGTTTGAGATCAGCCTGGCTAACATAAGGAGACTATAGTTTACTTTTTAAAAAGTTACAATTATATTTTTCATTAATAATAGTGCTTACTATTATAAAGCTGTGATTTCAAAATGTGAGACAAGCAGTCTTTTATATTATTAAAATCAAGACTAACTCCAAAGCTAAACCCTTTAAGCAACCTTGTACCCTTAGGTTCATCTTAGGTCTCTCCTCTTTACAAATAGAAATGACAAAGCCACCAAAGTTTACCAAATGTTTGCTGAAATTCCATTAAAGGTCAAAGAAGTCCTGCAAAAATAAATGTTCTTTCTAAAAGCAGTTATTATTTCTCCCATGGTAAAGATTTAACTGAATAAATAGGCAATTATTTCTTGGAAAAATCAACTTGGAAAAAAGTTCATGAATGCTGAATTTACTGTCTGAACTGGAAAAACTGACCTTAAATTCAAACATGACAGAGGTATTTTAAAATATCTTTTTTCATACACAAAACAAATTACAAGCATCAGATCTTTTATGGATGTGAGCCCAAACCTAGTTTTTAATCCATGAACCTCAGTGAATCTGAATTCAATCAAAGAAATAAGAGAATACATTTTAAAATATTAAAAAATCACTTTGTAAAGTGCAAAGACACGTTACAAAATAAAATTATTGATATCCCTACACCGAGGTGAAAACAACTCATTCTTCTAAATGAAACAAACTTTTTTTGAAGTACATGACCATCCAAGACGCGTGAGGAAAGGCTTGCTTTTACAGCCAGACCTGAATTCTATTAAAGGTTGTACTTTTAAAACGCATTTGCCTCACTTGACAGATAAAAAATAAGTTTAGGGTCAGAAGCCTCAGTGGCAAAGCACTGGGCTAAGCATCTTGAGGCTTGGGTTCAATTCCCAGCACAACAAAGACAAAGAATACCACTGAATTTGTAAGGTAGTTATTTTCACATTCATATTTCTGTTTGTTTTGAGACAGGGTCTCACTATACAATTCAAGCTAGCCTTGGACTGACTGACTGTGTAGCCCATGCAGGCCTCCATCCTTCCAAGTGCTGGTATTACAGCATGCACAACCGTGCCTGGCTTGCCATTCCTATTTATATTTAAATTTTAATTTATTTTTAAACATACAAACTCAAAGCGAAAATTCAAGAAAAGATAATGAATACATTTTGACTGGAAACAAAATTAGATCACTGAAAACTGCAGAATATTACGAGTTTGTTTTCCATTAAAATCTAGAGTAGATCACTAATAGCCTTCAAACACTTAATAGCGTTACCTCACCCTAGGCGCCTCGAGGAAACTACCGTTTACTTACTGCGTTAATTCTCCACTAAGGCTTACTTTTACAGCAGCGTTACTTTCATACTATTTTAGGGATTGAAGAATTCTAAAAATCTTCGAGCTGGGACTACACAATACTGTATCTCAAAACTAGTCGAAAGCCAAGGGTAAAGACTGGAAGCAGTCATTCTGTTCCCAAACGTCGCCAAGGCTCAGGAAACCGCCTGGTAGCTACCCCGTCGCTCTCCACTCCCCGATCCTGTCACCACCCCCAGGCCAACCTAAACCCCAGAGGGCTCAGCAGCGAGTAGCAACATTTTTTTTAGACCAAAGCCTGAGAAGAGAAAACCAGCTGGGTTGAAAACGAGCTAACTGCTCCTGATTTGCCAGTACCTTCACCCACCCATCCATCCATCCATCCCCCAAATGAGAAGGGATCCCAGCCAGCTGCCGCTCCTCCCGGCGGAGCAGGGCCTGGGAGGGGCTTCCTCGCCCTCGCCCGGAGCAGCTGCGCCCCGCTCAGCCCCGCTGCGCACTCGGGTAGCCAGCTCTCGCCATTGTTTCTGCTCAGGACAGACGCTGCCCCCGCAAGCAGAGGGACGAGGAATAGGAGGCCCGGCCCGCGATGCGCTGATTTTCCCTACGGCCCCCAGCTCGCCCGCCTACCGCACTGCCAGGGGACACCTCCCTCACGCTTCCCCAAAGTTTACTGGAAACTAAAGCACAGACTGAGAAATTAAGACGGAATTACGGGGGCGGGGAACAAAGTAATTAAGGGGCTCTTTTGAAAGAGGGCAGAACGATCAAGGTGTGACAAGATTCATACGGAGAGACACCTCACACACGAAGTGCGAGAAACACACGTGGGTCGGTTTGGGACGGTGAACCCGTGGGGACAGCATTTGGGGACCCCGGACCCCGGCAGGCGCACCCTCCGCCCCCACCGCGAGCCGCCCTCACCTCCGCCTCGGCGTCCGCGGGGCCGGCGCCGGCTGCAGCGGGAACCGCCGGGGCCGCGGCGCCCTCGGGGCCGCCTTTGTTGCCGCTGGAGCTCGCGCCGCCGGCTAAGGCGGCGGGCTTGGAAGGCGCGCTCTCGGGAGGCGGGGGCGGCGGAGGCTCGGCCGCGGTCGACATGATCTTCCGTCTGCGTCACCCGCTGGGCCCGGGTCGCCGGCAGGGATGCGGAGGCGGCGGAGGCCCGGGCGCCCGCGTCGCTACGCACCGATGAGCGAGCGGGAGGCCCGGAAGCTGTCCGCCTCTCCGCGGGCCTGAGCCGGCCCTCCGGTCGTCCTCTTCCGCGGGGCTCCGGTGGCTCCCGGCGGGAACCACGTCGTCGAGGGTGGGCGGAGCCAACCGGGTCACGGAGGTCGGGGGGCTGGCTGACTCAGAGGGTAGCGGGAAAGGAAAGGAAAGCGAAACAGAGACTGAGCCAGGGAACTCGCTTTTCCTCCCCCTCTTCCTCTGGCTGTATCATCTATCTCGCCAGCATCCCGGACAACTACCTACACCACCTACTTTCAAACCTCGCGAGAGTGCTAGTTGGTTCACAGGTCAAAACCCAGGGGCGCATGCGCATTGTGTTTTTCTCCTCTAGGCCACACCTCCCCCGGAACGCAACGCTCGCGGGCTCCAGTGCAGAGTGGGCGGGCCTCGCGGGAGCGCTGGCAGGCGCGGGCTGTGCGTCACTCCGTGGCGTGACGTGCCTGCCGGCTGTTACGTGGTTGCTAGCGACTCCGCGTCCTGTGTGTCCGTGGGTCGGAGGGCGCTTCTCGCCTAAGTTTTGAGCTGCTTAAACTGAGTGAAAGCTGGTCTGCACCACACCGCTGCCTTCACTATGACGTGTGACGTCTGGTTTTTGTTGCCTTGAGAAAATAGGCTGTTTAGGGAGAGAATGTCTGTTTTCTAAGTCTGGGCGTGTTAGCCAAATCCCCTCTGCTCCCCTCAGGGACAACGTGAAGACACTATTTCTTCTGAATAACACGCAGAAACTAAGCAAATGATTTATGTGCACACCGCCACAAGAACGTGAGTACCAACTGGTGAGGTGGAGCTGGGATGGACCTTTCCTCAAGCACAAAACATAATGCACATTTTTCTTCTTAAGAAGTGTTAGCAAATAATAGCACTGGTTATCTTCGCCGCCGCCTCCGGCTATCGGCAAAGCAGCCTAAGAGCCTTGTGCATTAAACGAAATTCAGACGTTGTGTTCTGTGTTCTGTTTGACAAAAGGTCAGCACGCGCCCGGCGCGGCCCCGGTGCCCCGGCTGCCCAGCCCGGCGACGCGGACCCCGCGTGGGGCTGACACCGCGCCCGGCCGACACCGGCTAGCGCTCCGCCCCGCACCCGTCGGGGCTCAGCGTCTCTGCTCCGGGACCCCGGCCGCGCCTCGGCCTGGCGCCGTCACGGCTGCGGGAGGCGGGAGGGCTCCGCGCGTGCCCGCGGGGAGGAGGCGGCGCCCGGCCCAGACCGTCCGTCCGTCCGAGCCGCGGCCCCCGCCCGCCGCTCGGCCGGCCACGGCGCAGACGCCGTCCGCCGCTACCCGGCCCGGCGCAGGGTCCTCGGAGCACCCACCGCCCTCCTCAGCGTCGCCCGCCGCCGCGGCCCGGGCTTCAGCGGCAGGAGCGCGGGCGGAGCTGGAGCCGGAGCGGCACGCCCGGGACGGCCCGGCCCTCCACGGGGCACCTGCGGCAGGAACCGCGCAGGGAGCCCGGCCTTAAGCGGCGCCATCCCGGCCCGCGCTCCGCCCGCCGCCCCTGCCGGCGCCCAGGCCGAGGCGCCCGTCGGCTGAGGCCGGCGCAGGCGGCGCCCGGGCGGGCGGAGGCGCTAAGATGGCGGCCGCGCTACCGAGCCCGGCCGGGAGAGCGGAGGCCGCGGAGGACAGGACCAGGCCGCGCCGCAGCGGCCGCTCGGTGCTCGGTGCCGACGGACGGGCTCGACCCGGCTCGCGCAGGCTCCGTCGGCGTGGGGCGCCGCGTCCGCGTCTGCCCCGGCCCGGCCCGGCCCCGCCTCGGCGCGCGCACCCCTCGCGGCCCGCGGCCGGCGTCGCGCTTACTTTGGAGGACCAGGGCTGCAGGCAGTTGGCATAGCAACGCACCAGGAAAGCCAT